>JAQFZG010001513.1:0-20761 GCA_034695465.1 Entomobrya nicoleti | reverse complement strand
AAACAGTATTTCGAAATACCGACCATTGTGGAAGTTATGAAGATTTTTTTAAACGTGCAATACTTTATGAACAGAGTGTATGTCTGTCTGCCCGTTAGCACGATAACTCAAAAACCCGTTGACCGATTTTTGGCATTTGGGTCACTATGGTCAAGGGCAAGAACCCTATTGATTTTCAGCCCCAAAGGTCAAAACCGAAAGTTTTCAAATTATGATCGCTATTACAGCGGGTTTACTAGTTCCCAATGTTGACTCTTTTACTTTTGTACCATTTAGTACAGTTGCTTGTTGTTCCACCGCCGCAATATGGCAGAATAACTTTTTATTTGTGAAGGGCCCAATTGCACTGTTCTTTTAAACACTTTTTACTCTTGTTTTTATTTTACACTTTTTCAGAACAATATTGGTATTCATGGCATGAACGCAAACAATATCATGTGCTCTTACAGCTCTAAAATCAATTTTAAGTAGTCATTTTTTAAAGATTAAATACTGTAACAGTTAGTTAATTAATTAAACCGTTAATTAATCGTTCACTGGTCATTCAAATTTTGGAAAACCTTTATCGTTTTTTATCGAGAATTTCATGCATTTATTCATAACATTTACATCAGACAAATGGCGCGCACGTGTGTAATGCAGATGAGGGACGCAAATTGATAATTGATCGTAATAGCTAATGATTGTCATCGAGTGGAATACAAAACTTCGTAAAACTATACTTCGTACTCCTGTATGCTATGAAGGTATTACTGTTGTACGTAGAAACTGGGTCCTGGTTTTGACAATGATAATACTAGATATAGCTATGAAAAGGTCCAGAGACAACAAACGAGCATATAACATAAAAAATGGGTATACTTCTGATGTGCCTATATGCTCCAAAATATGTAGGTATAGGTTTTCAAGTACGTTGAATTCATAGATAGTAATTATTTTGGCCCAGGACGCCTTGTTTAGCTGTACGACGCAAATTTAAGGAGAAATAGTGAAAAAGTCGTCGAAGGGTTATTAAATATGAAAATGTCGAGTTGTAGCGTTGTGCGTATTACATAGTTCAAATCGACAACTTTGTTCAGAAACCATTTTGAAAAAATAAACCGTTTAGAAGTGGGGACCGTGTACTAGTTTCGTAATCCTTACTAAGTACATATCATTGCTTCGTTTGGTGGCACTTTTGGTAACTACCCATTTTCTGTAACCAAACTCGTATTATGATACGGTGTACACAAATGCCACGCCACATTGCACTGCAAAAATGTGTTCTTCCAGTGACTCATGTCATGTGACGTAAATAGTCTTACAAGTTGTGTAAAATTGTCACGTATGCTTTATAAACATCCATAAATACGTGTACTGGAAGAAAGTAAACTATTACAACCCCATTTGTTTTTTGATTCATAAATAATTAAAGAGGATCACGGAGAAAGGATATATGTTTTTTGCATGTATGTATTTCCAGCCACTTTTACTATTCTTACCTGTAAGTAAAAAAAACATACGATACAATTTGAATAGTGTGCAAGTAGTTGTAGATGTCATTTGACGGTGGTCACTTGCCTTGTAGTTTTGTTTCACATTTGGTTTGTAGTTTTGAAGAAAACACAACATATCTTAAAATCTTGATTATTTTGACAATTAATTATAAATATAATTCACGTGAACAAAAATCAAAAAATATTCATAGCTGAATAAATTAGATTTAATAAGGATACAATCAAAACAGATAAGTAGTTTTCTCCAGTAAATTGTTTGAGCTTAGTACGCCATGCAGATGAATAAAAGTACTACCAATATTTCCTGGTCAAGGCATATGGGATTATCCCCAGAATCGGATCAGGGACAAGATTGTCAAGATGTTGTTGCAAGAGCTCGTAAAAATCTACAGAGAATCAAAGCAGCTACGAAACGTTCCGGTATTTCTGGGGATCCGAGAAAGGCGACGAGTGAGTGTAACTTATGGAGTGGTGGTTATCTAGAAGGAGGTGATGAGGCAAGTTGGGATTCGCAAAGTGACCCAGGTTCTACGTCATCAAAGATGTCGAAGGGTTTTTCTCCAAGACGGTTTTCATCTGCAAAGCCAGTTGGGATTGGTGATGGTGGCCATAGTGGCATAGCGCCATTACAGAAGAAGCGTGGGCTTCAAGGAAGGGGAAAATCTCAGTCAGTGGAATTAAGAAAGCGACCGGAAAGACGTGATGATAGTAAGGTTAGAGGCGACGAATACTGTGTGATGGAAGTACCAGACGAAGTGGTACCTGTTGCTGCAAGTGCATTTGGCTGTTCAACTCCACAATATCTGCATTCCTACCTTGATTTTATGTACTACTCTTGTTTGAGTACTTACAAATGGGATAGGAAGGAACAAGAAGATCAAACAAAGTGTCAGTACGCCTTGTCTATTCTTCAGAAGGTGAGTATTCAATTACAGTTCAAATGTTTTGCACCAATTAATTGCTAGTCACAAACACCGCTCGATCATCTCTCAGCTACTGTTCTGCCCATGTGCTTATTTTTCAAGCTGATAATGAAATAATTTTTATTTTGGAATATGCAAAAGAAAGTAAATGCGCATATCCTATTTTCCTTTTGTTTATGAATTTTCTCGTGGTGTAATTTCCGGTGTAGGTAGGAGCATATCTCAATTTCGGTCTAAATATTCGTTTCTTCAATATTTCCTTCTGTTGTACTTTGTTATTAAAAATTATTCAGTATTTCGTTCGTGCCTTTTTTAGGAAATTTACTATAAATACGGAAGAAAATTTGTGAAGTTACCTTGTCTTTCGGAAGCTTTCGTGAAAGTTAGACGCTTGTGACCATAAGGAGCTTATCGAGCAATTGATAAGTTATCCGTCGAATAAAGTCGACCACGTTGTTTAATTTCATTTGTGTCTATAAGTTGTATTTATTTGTCATTTTGGTATTCCTGGAGTTTATTCCCCATTTACTTGTTTTTGGGTGGTCAGGATGATATACCTGCCGGGATTGGTCCTTCATTTGATCATATTTTATGTTCTCAGTTTGAAGATAAAAGAAGAAGTTAGAATATGTACAAAATATTCAGCGGCATTTTTTTATATAAATATTTAATGGTAAAGGCAGGTAAATATGACACCTAAAATTGGTAGGACGGATTTTAGTGTTTTCTGAGCGGGCATCGGTTTTGTTTTGGGAGTTGTCATGTGCAGGAGCAAGAAATTTTTGCACGTGCATACTGCTTCACTTTAATCCTGTTTGCTGGTGCTAAATATTTTTTTGAATTACGATTTTGAAAATATTTTAACAGAAGAGTAAACGTTTTCTGCTGACCAATTTTGTGGTGACTTAAGGGTTGCATAGCTGAAAAAGTTAACTAAATACATGTAATATTTAGATATAACCTATCAAGTTATTCGCAGTCAAAGATTGACATAGGAAGTAAAAGGTGAATTTTTCTTTTCAATTTCAAAATGAGTATGACTAAATGATTAGCACTACAAAACAAAACAAAATTTCCACGTTAATGATGAACAATAAACAAAAAATTTCACATTAATAATGTTAATTACCTCAGAATTACCTTTAAAAATGCGAGTTAACATGGACGCTATACAAGATGTTATACTTTATATACACCGGCGAACATAGAATGCCACATCCTCTCTGAATCCTGCATCAAAATCGAATCGAAACTTATATTCCTACAAACAACATCGCACATATGTTATTGCCTAAAAATTTGAAAACGCTTAGTTTTTATGTAAAAGGAACCGGAAAAAAGGAGTGGAAGGCCAATCTAAATGCATGGACTCATAATAAAATTACATATTAGCCACTTACATCAAGTAGAAATTTTATTAGTGTTTTGCCATCGTTTTGTTATAACTACAAAGTTTTACTTTTTCTTGTACATCGTTTAGAAAATTAATTTTGCAGTTGTAAGAGTGTAATTATCTTACAGAATATGTTCAAAATACAAGATTTTATTATATTAAATTTGAGTTATTGTGTTTATGCGACAACGAGCATATCATAAAAAATGTACTAAGGCATAACTGTTAATTTAGAGTCTGTTGCAGTATAGGTCTATTCAAATGTTTATTGAAATAACCTCTCATTAAAAGCGAGCTTACTTAAGTCGCTTCAAGGTAACCTTATTCATAAGACTCGCCCTTGGTGTGTAAATTAGATGCCGAGCAGCTATATTAATTCACCTTTTTAGTAAATTTGGTAAAAACTAAAAAAAGTCGAAACTCACGGGTGAAAAAATGTGTTCATAAGCAAACTAATGTTTTTGCATATTAATAAATTTACTCTCAAATTTGAAAACTTTTTCTGTTGTCATATTTTTATACTATTATCCTTTTTTATTTACGTTCAAAGACACTAAAGATTTGCTTATTCAATCAAATGTACCGGATAGGTGATTTTTAAGCTCTCTAGCAATTAATTTACCCCTCAGGTGGTAATTTAACAAGCTATGCAACCCAAATACCCATCTGAACTGTGTGATATAGCATAGTGCTGAAAACGACTTAAAATGAATACACACAAACGAATGCAATTGATTATATCGAAACAATCAAGAAATGATTTGTCGTAGGAAATATGTGTGCTGTTCATATTCATAACTGAGCACGATTTACCATTAGCCTTGAACACCGAACTTTTTATATGCATGTAAAAGCTAATCGATATATATAATCGTTATGCTATCGTAAGGCATACAGAATAACATAAATACATTGCCGAAAAATTGAGTAGTTATGTCATTGAAAGTGCATTATTATAGATCAACTGCATTAAACCTTGCTTTATCAAGGTCAAAGAAAATTGACATTCACAAGTAGAATAAATAAATTAAACGCAATTGATTTGCTGTGCTAGTTGTGTTGTAGTTGTTGATGTTGTAGTATAATACATAAAGACCTCATAACAATTTTAATTGTGTTTTCAGGTCATCGCTGTCTACATTGCGATTCTGGCAACATTCAGCTCCTTTTTTGCAATAAAACTGGAAATATTCTCATTCGTTAATGAACGTACACTTACTCAGTTCATTGACATTGGATATTTCTTGGTAAGCTGTGCAATTCATTTGTACCTCACCTATTTCCTTATGTTTCAACAAGATATCATTTCAAAAAATCTGAAAACTTGGGATGACTATGAAACCGAAGACACTAATACAGACTACACATACAAGTACCAAATGCAGTGGCTGCCCGTTTTCAATGGAATACTGACCATACTTATGGCGATCATAAAGACCATATTATACACAGATTTTGAAAACTGGTCATTCGAAGGGCTATTACTAGTAAACTCAGAGGAACTGTCCTACGATTTGTTTATTTGGACACCAGGTCACTTAAACAACTCAACTCTTACAAATGATTTTGGAACAAATTTAAATACCAGCAGCTACTTCATGGGAATATTTGGAATTATGGGAACTTTTTGTTGGCACTTACAAATTGGCTGCTCAAAGGATGTCCTCATTTGGGTTGCTATTGTAAATAAACACCATGTCATAAAGTTTGGGGAAAAAATTCGAAACAGCCTCTCACAGAAAATGATCACTGGAAAAAATGTACCCGAAAATGATGACCAATGTTGGCAAGCGTACCGTTGCATCCAAGGAGTCAACTCGTATACTAACTCAACCTACAATACCATGTTTATGATCAACCATTTAGATTCCTTTTTGGTCTTCTCATATTGGCTAACAGAATTATTAAACAAGAAGGTGAAATTACGCGTTCTGATATTAATCGGGTACAGCGTATTCAAAGGAATACTGGCCTACTATCCAGCATGTGGAGCAGCAGGCGAGGTTTGCAAACACTACTGTAAATTAAAACTATCTTAGCTCGTTGAAAACTAAAAAAAATAACCTTTTTTTCAGAATGATGAATGTCGTGACTGGATTCAAAGTCTACCTTGTCAAACAGAAAGGTTTGTTGTTGGAGAAACTCCGTTTACAAGAGAAGTAATGTTGATGGAATTGGAAAAGAAACCTTTGGGATTGGGAAGGGGGAAAGTTTATATTAACAACGAGTTTCTAATCTCGGTAAATTAAATTTCAACCAAAAATAACATATGCTATAGTATGATGCATGCGGATGTATATTATTTTTTAATATAAATCGCATTTACAGTTTATCACTGTTGTGGCTTCCCTATTTTGCTTTCTGCTGCAACTCCAACCAAAAAATGAGGAAGAAACTCGCTACTAGAGAAACTTGACGTATAATTTTTATAATAGGTAAGCTCAAAAAATGTTTTAATCTTTTTTTGCGTAATGATTCCATGAGTGTTCGTGTTAATTTAATGCACTACTTTGGTTTTTATTACTCCTTCGCAGCCATTGTTCCAACCGATAATCTTTTACAACCTGTAGATTTGTAAATAGTATTTACCAAGAGCAAATTATATATGTTAAAAAGTCGGGGCAAATAATAATCTGACTGGCCAAAAATCAACGATTTTCGTTGATCTCACAAATATCAGAGCAATCGTAAAAATTTAATATTTAAGAGTTACTTTTAGCTAATATCCTCATTGTGATTTTAATTAACTATACAAATAGATAGGTAATAACTTCACAGAAGTTTACGATTTATTCACATAATACGTTATTGTTTGGTATAAAGTCTCAGAATATTTACATTCTAATATTTATCTTGCTATAGTTTGCAAATAAGCTGAATCATATTACATTAAGCAATACTTCCTTCCCAAATTAAATATTATGAGAGACGTTTGGTTCCGTTTTGGTTTTTTGGTGGTTCTACTAATAATACTCGGAAATGTGGGAAGCAATTTCGATTAAAACTTGTTCTCTGATAATGTTAGAAAAATCTAAAATGTCATTCGTTTCCAAATTTTTATTAGTTTTCCGTTTGTGGATCGAATACTACTAAGCAGCCGGGAAAAAAAGTATCTAAACCCGCGACACATTTAAATAAAGGTCGTTTATATAGCTTATTAGCAACTTGTGAACACAGGAAGCAATCCTCAGCAATAGAAACCTGTTTGTACGTTTACATTTACACTTTTTGTCTGTAAAAATGAAATAAATACATTAATCACTGTTGAATTTACGAGAAAGGTATTATTATGTTTGATTTATTTTATATTAGTTTTAAAAACCACAAAAAGCCAAATTCTTGTTACTCCAAATTTAGATTTTTAGAACGATATTTTAGATATTACTCAACAATTTACTTAAATTAAATTTGGTATCAAAATCTTTGTTGCTCTGATAAACTTTGGCATGTTTGATAACATTATTTTGAAAGCACTAAAAATATTAACGGATGATTATTTCGCACAGACATTGAAACAATATGAACCCGGAAGCCATTAATAATTATGAATGGGTTGTTGGTTTCAACTATAGAAACCAATACGGCAACATTATTATAAAAACTGTTTCTTCGACAGTTTAGGACGATTTCACATACTCGTCACATAGGTGCCAATGTGGTTCTATCGTCTCAGTTCTCACACCGCCACTGGATTCGCGCATCTTCAGAAAACGGTCATCAGAGAAAACGAAACCCCGAAAATTTTGTAACAAATACAATGTCTTAAAATTGGGATGGGGAATTTGACTTAGCTTCTCAAAGAAAATAAGTACTGAAAAACGTATCTGAAAATGATGAACGATGTTACCAAGCGTACCGTGACAACCTACGAGTGAACTCATGTACTAACTCAACCTACAATACTATGATTGTGATTAATCATTAAGTAAATTATGTTTATGAAGGGCTTGACGAATGTAGGAGGAATAGTTCACTCAAGCTTTCGAAATTTAATCAATTTCTTCTTCAGGGGTATACACAAAAAGACCTACTTTTAGTTTTCTCATATTGGCTAAAATAATTATTAAACAACAAGATAAAATTACGCGTTTGAATATTCATTGAGTATAGCGTACTCATAGAAATACTGGTAGATTTTCCATCACTTGGAAGAGAAGGCGAGCTTTCTAAAAAGTACCTAAATTAATCCTGACCGTCATTTATTCCATTCTAAAAGAAACCTCGGGTATTGAGAAGGGGTAAAGTTCATATTAACAACGATATACTAATCTAGGTAAATTTCTTTCCAACAAAAATAACTAATATCTCCTGAAACATGTAGACTTATGGTGACTTTAATATAAATATTCATAAATATAAAGCAAAAATATATCGAAATTGCCATAATTTGAAAAATACGTCATCGCATCTCAATAAATGACGACTTCAGTGAACATTGCGTTCACCTCTGTAAGCGACATGAAAAAATTGAAAGGAATAATCAAGCAGGGGGTGAGCATAAAGAGCAAAGGATGATGGACGGGATAGCATTGCAGGCAGACATAAAGTGAAGAGGAATGAAAAAGTAGTCAGATCAGTCCGCAGCAGAGTGAAGGGGAGAACCAAATTTACACGTAGGAGTGCAGCGTTCACAAGCACAGATGCGGGAAGGCATACAAGAATTGTAAAAAAAATAATCTGTGTGAATTTTCACTAGCACTCTTGGGTATTTTTTTGTTGTTTTTCACAAACTTGGCTGTTTGAATGATATGAATGCTTGTAATATTTCTCCTTATGTTTCTGTCTTTTTTAATACGTCACCACGTTATGAATTGTTATACAAGCGAACTCGTTTATTGAGAACCAACCTAGAAATAAAATAAATGTTATTCAGTTTTATGCTGATCACCTGCAGTCCGCTTTCACAAAGGTAACACGGCTCTGTAGCTAAGAGTTGGCAAGAAGATTTATGCAGTATGAATAAAGTCGAAGACCAGTTATTAAAAGTTGGTAGTAATTCTATGATTTTATGAAGTGTTTATGAAGAAAATGAATTCTACATCGTCAAAAGGTTATCAATTGTTATACAATGTACTATTAATATTTACCTATGTATTGAATTTCATGTGTCTGTAATAAACGAACTCGTAATTTAATGTTACGACCTGTTATCAAAATGAAATGTGAAAGTTATACTCAAATATGTAACCGATGTAAATGGAAATGTTTTGTTCGCATTTGGCGATCATAATTAGCTTAATTCGATGCAAAATAATGTTGTATTTTTTTGTGTTTATGGGCGTTCCCGAGGAACACAAATAAAGTTACCGTTAATAATCAATAGTCATTATAAATATTCCTTGCAAATTATCACTGAATTGAATTATTCCACCAAAAAATGAGGAAGAGATTACCTAATAGAGAACAGTGAAATATAATTTTTATATATGGAAAGCTCTTTAATCAAGATAATTTTTGTGGAGTGGTTTTCGAACCTTTCGTCTTAATATATTACGCTATTTTGGTTTTTATTACTCTTTCGTAGCCATTGTTCCACCACGAAATCGTTTACACATGTAAACAGAGTGCAAATTTTATACAATCCAACAACCATTAAAAGGAGCAATTTATGAATGTTAAAAAGTTAGGACAATAAATGCTAATCTAACTAGCTAAAATTATTAATTATTGGGTATTTCCATTGATATCATGAAAACAAAAGCTATAATCATAACTGTTTAACCATAAAAAATTTATTGCAGCAAATGTCCCCATTGTGATTTAAACTACGGATAAAAATAGACTAAATATAACTACGCATATGTATGTAACTATTTATTCATATAATACGTTATTCTTTGGTAAAAATCCTGAGACATTTACACTCTTATATTTATCCTGCTGTTTTTTGCACCTAAACTGATTTATAATACATTAAGCACAATTTCCTCCCCAAATCGAAAATAATGAAAAACTTTGGGTGCCGTTTTGGTTTTTTGGTGGCTCTCCTTATAATACTCGGAAATATGGTAAGCTATATCGATCAGAACTTGTTCTGTTAAATGTAATAAAAATCTACAAGAAAAACGTCGTTTGTTTTCAAATATTAACAGTTTTCCGTTTGTGGTCTCAATACTACTACTAAGCCGCCGACGAAGAAGGGATATAAGCCTGTTGGACACACCAATAAAGGTCGTTAGTATAGCTATAAACCATTTCGAAAGACAGTAAGCAGTTTCAGAAAAAGTAACCTTTTTGTACGTTTACATTGCCACATTATGACCGTAAAAATTAAATAAATTCCATATTCACTGTCAGATTTATAACCAAAGTGAAATTATTATGTACTGTTTAGTTTGCATTAGTTTTAAATACAAATGATTCAAAATATATAAGCATTCAGAATTTATTTTTGTATGATTTGAGACACCGAGCATAGCATGAACTAACCAAAAATTGTAACAATTCATATTAAACATATGCATGCAATTATACTATGACAATACGTTTAATTTGCAGTTTTTCACTCTCGTGGCTACGTTGTTTTTTTGTTAAACCCTGAACCAAAAAACGAAGAAGAAACTCGTTACTTAGGCATCGTTTCTTACCACAGGACTTTTTGTACGGAAAAAAATACTGATTTTTTCAAATTTTTAAATTCCTTCATTAATCTTGTGGAATTACAGTTCCATCTAACTATCTTTCGCAACATGTACATTTGTAATTGCATTGTAATCTTTACCGTTGTTTTGTAAATAACGACAATCCAAGAGTCAATTAAATCTGATAGTAAGGACTAACAAATAATAATAATGTAATGATAAGCTATTCACTTCTTTTTTCTATGTGAATATGATGTTTAGAACAAATATAAAAATGCACTTACACTTTATTATCAGCAAGTATTTCCATTGTGATTTGAGTAGACGATAAAATACTAGATTAACCGCATACTCTACTTCAGCCTGAAATTTATTTATGTGCATTCAGATATTTGTCGCAAAAAGCGTTTTAACCATTGCATCTGAATGTCACACTTGACTTTAATATTACAGCAGCTGTGTTTTACAACAGCCTTGAATACAAAACTAATCAACTATCTCCTCAATTTAAACAACATGAAAATACTTTGTGGTTTCACGGTGATTCTTCTTATTTTACATATAAATATGGTATGTAAACATTTTACTACTACCAACAATACATTTACAAAGCGGGCAAGTGAATAAGCACAAGGGTTTCTTATATTCAAATATTTATAGGTTTTTGTTGCTTCACAATCTACTGAAAAACCGAAGAAACAACCGAAAGCAACTTGGCGACCAAAGTCAGATACAACTCGAAATAAAGGTCGTTAATATCACAAATCAAAACTTTTGAACATGGCAAGCAATCTTCTAAATTAAGTATGTATCCCCTTAAACGTCAACGTTATGGATGTAAATATTAATATAAATACAATATTCTCTGTCAAGTTCCAATATTGATAATTCTGTAAAATTTTAACATGTCTCTATTCAGTTTTTCAAATGAATTTAAATAGTTATTGTACCATTCAAATTGCACAGACTCGTACGATTTCAGAGAGTATGCACTCTATGAAATAATCAAAGAATTTATGTTTCATTGTCTCCATATGACCAACTCAAAGTAAGTCGTTTTCAAAAACGGTGGTTGTTTTGAGCGCGGTCATGAGCAAAAGCAAAAATATCGTCGCGTATTAGATTCAATATTATAGTTTGTTCTACGTGGGTTTATTTTAATACTGTAGAAAAAATTAATTAAATCTACAATATGTAATACGTAGATCCTTGTCAAATGCCGAATATAAACCTAACAAATTATCATGGAAAGAAAGTTACGATTGCCTAAAACAGCTCAATAGAAAAATTAGGCTATCAGATTAAAATTGAATTTGCACTACTGGATTTGTCATCCGAAAAACCACACTCCGCATAAAATTAACTCAAATAGTCGTTAAAGCTAATGTAAAAAAGCAAGGAAACTTGGTATTTAATTTATTGCTAGTGGGCTATGTAAATACATCTTTTATCAGCATTAACATATACGTTGAGGCTCTTAGCTGCACGTAAGTACTGCCATAACGTTAAAATTTGCAATTAGCGCAATTTTGCAGTCAAGAATTTGATTGGTTGTTAAATGCAATTTGTCACTATACAAACGCCGAAATAACCAACCACGCATACATAATCAAGTAAAGCTGAAGGAACTTAATTGTAGAAGAAACTGTAATGAACATTTATGCGATGGAACATAAGTAAAATTTTAGTCGCACTCACTTCAAAACAAACAAAAGTTTGATGACAATGACAAATGACGAGGAGCAAAGAGAAAGTTTGACAAGTAAGCAGATCAACAACCAATCAAATTCGTGATTATAAATTTGCGCAAAATTTCAAACGCCCAAAAATTGGCCAAGCTTCCATAAGGGCGCCTTAATTACGATTTGACATATTTTGTTGATACTTCCGTTAAGCTTCGCTTGCCAAATGTAAATCAGGAGAACGTCGCAATCTTTTTTTAAATTATACTAAACTCACAGTCAATTGCAAAACAATTCTTAGAACACATTAACAAATTTATGAATCAACTTTGGTGTCATATGATAATATTCAACTAATATTCTGTTTTAATTATACTACCACAAAAGTATTCGTTACCCTCAAGTCACCAAAGCCATGGTTTACCAATAACACTCTTACCAAGTTATTATACGAACGTTTACATGCTTATAGAGAATACGATGAATCTGCCATTGGGATATTTGCCAGCTATGGAGTTTCGTCATTTTTCCGACCGACAAAAACTTGTTAGGAATCAATTACTCAATATCCACAAATTTACGTTTCTAAGTGATGAAATTAATAAAAGGAGCCTGTATGGACATTCACTTATTTATAACCAAATTGGAAATGATGTTATTTCAGCCTTGAAGATTTTAGCTTGTAAAAATTGTTTCGAATGTCCAAACCAGCACAAAATGAGTAATACTCTGTGTTTCAGGGTCCGTCGAATAAAGTCGACCACGTTGTTTAATTTCATTTGTGTCTATAAGTTGTATTTATTTGTCATTTTGGTATTCCTGGAGTTTATTCCCCATTTACTTGTTTTTGGGTGGTCAGGATGATATACCTGCCGGGATTGGTCCTTCATTTGATCATATTTTATGTTCTCAGTTTGAAGATAAAAGAAGAAGTTAGAATATGTACAAAATATTCAGCGGCATTTTTTTATATAAATATTTAATGGTAAAGGCAGGTAAATATGACACCTAAAATTGGTAGGACGGATTTTAGTGTTTTCTGAGCGGGCATCGGTTTTGTTTTGGGAGTTGTCATGTGCAGGAGCAAGAAATTTTTGCACGTGCATACTGCTTCACTTTAATCCTGTTTGCTGGTGCTAAATATTTTTTTGAATTACGATTTTGAAAATATTTTAACAGAAGAGTAAACGTTTTCTGCTGACCAATTTTGTGGTGACTTAAGGGTTGCATAGCTGAAAAAGTTAACTAAATACATGTAATATTTAGATATAACCTATCAAGTTATTCGCAGTCAAAGATTGACATAGGAAGTAAAAGGTGAATTTTTCTTTTCAATTTCAAAATGAGTATGACTAAATGATTAGCACTACAAAACAAAACAAAATTTCCACGTTAATGATGAACAATAAACAAAAAATTTCACATTAATAATGTTAATTACCTCAGAATTACCTTTAAAAATGCGAGTTAACATGGACGCTATACAAGATGTTATACTTTATATACACCGGCGAACATAGAATGCCACATCCTCTCTGAATCCTGCATCAAAATCGAATCGAAACTTATATTCCTACAAACAACATCGCACATATGTTATTGCCTAAAAATTTGAAAACGCTTAGTTTTTATGTAAAAGGAACCGGAAAAAAGGAGTGGAAGGCCAATCTAAATGCATGGACTCATAATAAAATTACATATTAGCCACTTACATCAAGTAGAAATTTTATTAGTGTTTTGCCATCGTTTTGTTATAACTACAAAGTTTTACTTTTTCTTGTACATCGTTTAGAAAATTAATTTTGCAGTTGTAAGAGTGTAATTATCTTACAGAATATGTTCAAAATACAAGATTTTATTATATTAAATTTGAGTTATTGTGTTTATGCGACAACGAGCATATCATAAAAAATGTACTAAGGCATAACTGTTAATTTAGAGTCTGTTGCAGTATAGGTCTATTCAAATGTTTATTGAAATAACCTCTCATTAAAAGCGAGCTTACTTAAGTCGCTTCAAGGTAACCTTATTCATAAGACTCGCCCTTGGTGTGTAAATTAGATGCCGAGCAGCTATATTAATTCACCTTTTTAGTAAATTTGGTAAAAACTAAAAAAAGTCGAAACTCACGGGTGAAAAAATGTGTTCATAAGCAAACTAATGTTTTTGCATATTAATAAATTTACTCTCAAATTTGAAAACTTTTTCTGTTGTCATATTTTTATACTATTATCCTTTTTTATTTACGTTCAAAGACACTAAAGATTTGCTTATTCAATCAAATGTACCGGATAGGTGATTTTTAAGCTCTCTAGCAATTAATTTACCCCTCAGGTGGTAATTTAACAAGCTATGCAACCCAAATACCCATCTGAACTGTGTGATATAGCATAGTGCTGAAAACGACTTAAAATGAATACACACAAACGAATGCAATTGATTATATCGAAACAATCAAGAAATGATTTGTCGTAGGAAATATGTGTGCTGTTCATATTCATAACTGAGCACGATTTACCATTAGCCTTGAACACCGAACTTTTTATATGCATGTAAAAGCTAATCGATATATATAATCGTTATGCTATCGTAAGGCATACAGAATAACATAAATACATTGCCGAAAAATTGAGTAGTTATGTCATTGAAAGTGCATTATTATAGATCAACTGCATTAAACCTTGCTTTATCAAGGTCAAAGAAAATTGACATTCACAAGTAGAATAAATAAATTAAACGCAATTGATTTGCTGTGCTAGTTGTGTTGTAGTTGTTGATGTTGTAGTATAATACATAAAGACCTCATAACAATTTTAATTGTGTTTTCAGGTCATCGCTGTCTACATTGCGATTCTGGCAACATTCAGCTCCTTTTTTGCAATAAAACTGGAAATATTCTCATTCGTTAATGAACGTACACTTACTCAGTTCATTGACATTGGATATTTCTTGGTAAGCTGTGCAATTCATTTGTACCTCACCTATTTCCTTATGTTTCAACAAGATATCATTTCAAAAAATCTGAAAACTTGGGATGACTATGAAACCGAAGACACTAATACAGACTACACATACAAGTACCAAATGCAGTGGCTGCCCGTTTTCAATGGAATACTGACCATACTTATGGCGATCATAAAGACCATATTATACACAGATTTTGAAAACTGGTCATTCGAAGGGCTATTACTAGTAAACTCAGAGGAACTGTCCTACGATTTGTTTATTTGGACACCAGGTCACTTAAACAACTCAACTCTTACAAATGATTTTGGAACAAATTTAAATACCAGCAGCTACTTCATGGGAATATTTGGAATTATGGGAACTTTTTGTTGGCACTTACAAATTGGCTGCTCAAAGGATGTCCTCATTTGGGTTGCTATTGTAAATAAACACCATGTCATAAAGTTTGGGGAAAAAATTCGAAACAGCCTCTCACAGAAAATGATCACTGGAAAAAATGTACCCGAAAATGATGACCAATGTTGGCAAGCGTACCGTTGCATCCAAGGAGTCAACTCGTATACTAACTCAACCTACAATACCATGTTTATGATCAACCATTTAGATTCCTTTTTGGTCTTCTCATATTGGCTAACAGAATTATTAAACAAGAAGGTGAAATTACGCGTTCTGATATTAATCGGGTACAGCGTATTCAAAGGAATACTGGCCTACTATCCAGCATGTGGAGCAGCAGGCGAGGTTTGCAAACACTACTGTAAATTAAAACTATCTTAGCTCGTTGAAAACTAAAAAAAATAACCTTTTTTTCAGAATGATGAATGTCGTGACTGGATTCAAAGTCTACCTTGTCAAACAGAAAGGTTTGTTGTTGGAGAAACTCCGTTTACAAGAGAAGTAATGTTGATGGAATTGGAAAAGAAACCTTTGGGATTGGGAAGGGGGAAAGTTTATATTAACAACGAGTTTCTAATCTCGGTAAATTAAATTTCAACCAAAAATAACATATGCTATAGTATGATGCATGCGGATGTATATTATTTTTTAATATAAATCGCATTTACAGTTTATCACTGTTGTGGCTTCCCTATTTTGCTTTCTGCTGCAACTCCAACCAAAAAATGAGGAAGAAACTCGCTACTAGAGAAACTTGACGTATAATTTTTATAATAGGTAAGCTCAAAAAATGTTTTAATCTTTTTTTGCGTAATGATTCCATGAGTGTTCGTGTTAATTTAATGCACTACTTTGGTTTTTATTACTCCTTCGCAGCCATTGTTCCAACCGATAATCTTTTACAACCTGTAGATTTGTAAATAGTATTTACCAAGAGCAAATTATATATGTTAAAAAGTCGGGGCAAATAATAATCTGACTGGCCAAAAATCAACGATTTTCGTTGATCTCACAAATATCAGAGCAATCGTAAAAATTTAATATTTAAGAGTTACTTTTAGCTAATATCCTCATTGTGATTTTAATTAACTATACAAATAGATAGGTAATAACTTCACAGAAGTTTACGATTTATTCACATAATACGTTATTGTTTGGTATAAAGTCTCAGAATATTTACATTCTAATATTTATCTTGCTATAGTTTGCAAATAAGCTGAATCATATTACATTAAGCAATACTTCCTTCCCAAATTAAATATTATGAGAGACGTTTGGTTCCGTTTTGGTTTTTTGGTGGTTCTACTAATAATACTCGGAAATGTGGGAAGCAATTTCGATTAAAACTTGTTCTCTGATAATGTTAGAAAAATCTAAAATGTCATTCGTTTCCAAATTTTTATTAGTTTTCC
Organism: Entomobrya nicoleti; assembly: GCA_034695465.1. Taxonomy (NCBI): domain Eukaryota; kingdom Metazoa; phylum Arthropoda; class Collembola; order Entomobryomorpha; family Entomobryidae; genus Entomobrya; species Entomobrya nicoleti. The sequence goes on along the minus strand of JAQFZG010001513.1, from coordinate 3,911 downwards.
GTTTGTGGATCGAATACTACTAAGCAGCCGGGAAAAAAAGTATCTAAACCCGCGACACATTTAAATAAAGGTCGTTTATATAGCTTATTAGCAACTTGTGAACACAGGAAGCAATCCTCAGCAATAGAAACCTGTTTGTACGTTTACATTTACACTTTTTGTCTGTAAAAATGAAATAAATACATTAATCACTGTTGAATTTACGAGAAAGGTATTATTATGTTTGATTTATTTTATATTAGTTTTAAAAACCACAAAAAGCCAAATTCTTGTTACTCCAAATTTAGATTTTTAGAACGATATTTTAGATATTACTCAACAATTTACTTAAATTAAATTTGGTATCAAAATCTTTGTTGCTCTGATAAACTTTGGCATGTTTGATAACATTATTTTGAAAGCACTAAAAATATTAACGGATGATTATTTCGCACAGACATTGAAACAATATGAACCCGGAAGCCATTAATAATTATGAATGGGTTGTTGGTTTCAACTATAGAAACCAATACGGCAACATTATTATAAAAACTGTTTCTTCGACAGTTTAGGACGATTTCACATACTCGTCACATAGGTGCCAATGTGGTTCTATCGTCTCAGTTCTCACACCGCCACTGGATTCGCGCATCTTCAGAAAACGGTCATCAGAGAAAACGAAACCCCGAAAATTTTGTAACAAATACAATGTCTTAAAATTGGGATGGGGAATTTGACTTAGCTTCTCAAAGAAAATAAGTACTGAAAAACGTATCTGAAAATGATGAACGATGTTACCAAGCGTACCGTGACAACCTACGAGTGAACTCATGTACTAACTCAACCTACAATACTATGATTGTGATTAATCATTAAGTAAATTATGTTTATGAAGGGCTTGACGAATGTAGGAGGAATAGTTCACTCAAGCTTTCGAAATTTAATCAATTTCTTCTTCAGGGGTATACACAAAAAGACCTACTTTTAGTTTTCTCATATTGGCTAAAATAATTATTAAACAACAAGATAAAATTACGCGTTTGAATATTCATTGAGTATAGCGTACTCATAGAAATACTGGTAGATTTTCCATCACTTGGAAGAGAAGGCGAGCTTTCTAAAAAGTACCTAAATTAATCCTGACCGTCATTTATTCCATTCTAAAAGAAACCTCGGGTATTGAGAAGGGGTAAAGTTCATATTAACAACGATATACTAATCTAGGTAAATTTCTTTCCAACAAAAATAACTAATATCTCCTGAAACATGTAGACTTATGGTGACTTTAATATAAATATTCATAAATATAAAGCAAAAATATATCGAAATTGCCATAATTTGAAAAATACGTCATCGCATCTCAATAAATGACGACTTCAGTGAACATTGCGTTCACCTCTGTAAGCGACATGAAAAAATTGAAAGGAATAATCAAGCAGGGGGTGAGCATAAAGAGCAAAGGATGATGGACGGGATAGCATTGCAGGCAGACATAAAGTGAAGAGGAATGAAAAAGTAGTCAGATCAGTCCGCAGCAGAGTGAAGGGGAGAACCAAATTTACACGTAGGAGTGCAGCGTTCACAAGCACAGATGCGGGAAGGCATACAAGAATTGTAAAAAAAATAATCTGTGTGAATTTTCACTAGCACTCTTGGGTATTTTTTTGTTGTTTTTCACAAACTTGGCTGTTTGAATGATATGAATGCTTGTAATATTTCTCCTTATGTTTCTGTCTTTTTTAATACGTCACCACGTTATGAATTGTTATACAAGCGAACTCGTTTATTGAGAACCAACCTAGAAATAAAATAAATGTTATTCAGTTTTATGCTGATCACCTGCAGTCCGCTTTCACAAAGGTAACACGGCTCTGTAGCTAAGAGTTGGCAAGAAGATTTATGCAGTATGAATAAAGTCGAAGACCAGTTATTAAAAGTTGGTAGTAATTCTATGATTTTATGAAGTGTTTATGAAGAAAATGAATTCTACATCGTCAAAAGGTTATCAATTGTTATACAATGTACTATTAATATTTACCTATGTATTGAATTTCATGTGTCTGTAATAAACGAACTCGTAATTTAATGTTACGACCTGTTATCAAAATGAAATGTGAAAGTTATACTCAAATATGTAACCGATGTAAATGGAAATGTTTTGTTCGCATTTGGCGATCATAATTAGCTTAATTCGATGCAAAATAATGTTGTATTTTTTTGTGTTTATGGGCGTTCCCGAGGAACACAAATAAAGTTACCGTTAATAATCAATAGTCATTATAAATATTCCTTGCAAATTATCACTGAATTGAATTATTCCACCAAAAAATGAGGAAGAGATTACCTAATAGAGAACAGTGAAATATAATTTTTATATATGGAAAGCTCTTTAATCAAGATAATTTTTGTGGAGTGGTTTTCGAACCTTTCGTCTTAATATATTACGCTATTTTGGTTTTTATTACTCTTTCGTAGCCATTGTTCCACCACGAAATCGTTTACACATGTAAACAGAGTGCAAATTTTATACAATCCAACAACCATTAAAAGGAGCAATTTATGAATGTTAAAAAGTTAGGACAATAAATGCTAATCTAACTAGCTAAAATTATTAATTATTGGGTATTTCCATTGATATCATGAAAACAAAAGCTATAATCATAACTGTTTAACCATAAAAAATTTATTGCAGCAAATGTCCCCATTGTGATTTAAACTACGGATAAAAATAGACTAAATATAACTACGCATATGTATGTAACTATTTATTCATATAATACGTTATTCTTTGGTAAAAATCCTGAGACATTTACACTCTTATATTTATCCTGCTGTTTTTTGCACCTAAACTGATTTATAATACATTAAGCACAATTTCCTCCCCAAATCGAAAATAATGAAAAACTTTGGGTGCCGTTTTGGTTTTTTGGTGGCTCTCCTTATAATACTCGGAAATATGGTAAGCTATATCGATCAGAACTTGTTCTGTTAAATGTAATAAAAATCTACAAGAAAAACGTCGTTTGTTTTCAAATATTAACAGTTTTCCGTTTGTGGTCTCAATACTACTACTAAGCCGCCGACGAAGAAGGGATATAAGCCTGTTGGACACACCAATAAAGGTCGTTAGTATAGCTATAAACCATTTCGAAAGACAGTAAGCAGTTTCAGAAAAAGTAACCTTTTTGTACGTTTACATTGCCACATTATGACCGTAAAAATTAAATAAATTCCATATTCACTGTCAGATTTATAACCAAAGTGAAATTATTATGTACTGTTTAGTTTGCATTAGTTTTAAATACAAATGATTCAAAATATATAAGCATTCAGAATTTATTTTTGTATGATTTGAGACACCGAGCATAGCATGAACTAACCAAAAATTGTAACAATTCATATTAAACATATGCATGCAATTATACTATGACAATACGTTTAATTTGCAGTTTTTCACTCTCGTGGCTCATTTTCAGGAACATAACTTTCCTCAGAGTTCCCAAGAACTCCTTAATTTGTCGTGGACTAAAATGACAACTGAAGGTTTGTACGTTAATAGGCAAAAAACATCGCAATGTTCGTTACAGCATTTCAATGAGCATAATCGATTCTATCGATTTTAGAGTGAATGGGAGTAGTTCTTTGAAAGAAAGACAACTTACATTGGTTGACCCAATGTCTACTCTTAAACAGGTTGAAACGAGTTTGCATGCATTCAAAGTAAAATTAAATTTGTCAAAAAGCATCAATTACGGTAACTTTCGATTAACACTTCTTGGGCGGTTTCACAGCGAGGCCCAGTTGCATATTTGTTCGGGAAAGGGCTACAAAGTTTATCAGAATCGAGTTTACAGGTTGCATGGTTTAGACTGGAGCAATTTATGGTTCAAGTTATACATCTCAACCATTCTAAAGCTCAGATTGGCATCAGT
>JAQFZG010001512.1:0-20787 GCA_034695465.1 Entomobrya nicoleti | reverse complement strand
TGCTTCATTAACGACTGTGAAGCCTTGAATATTAAATGAGAATGCATCCAATTTAGAAACTTTTCGACTTGAGCTCAATGTTAACATTTTGGTCTTATCACTATTTATAACGAGTGAGTTTTCATCAAAATAGTCTACAACTTTCATCATTTCACAATTTATCAAGTCCTGCGTATCTGATAATTGATCGTATCTACCACAGAAAACAAAGTTGGAGTCGTCAACAAACATAACTGTAGTACCTTTAGTTACGACTTGAGGTAAATCATTTAAATAGAGTGCAAACAAGATTGGAGCAAGTACGCTTCCAGCTGGCAAGCCAATTAAAACTGGCCGTATATTAGAATATTTTCCACAAACATCCACAAACTGCTTTCTATTTGTCAAGTAATCTCTTACCCAATGATCAGAAATATTATATTTATTCTTCATTTTTATTAAAAACTTTTCTTTGTGCACACTGTCAAACGCCTTTCTTAAGTCGATCGAAACCACCACAGCAAAGAAACCTTTGTCAATAAACTTTTTTGCGATATCTGACACTGCTATCATTGCCAGCTCCGTTGAATGATTCTTGCGACATCCGAATTGCATTTCTGACAATACGTTATTTCCGTGTAAAAATGCAACAAGCTTGTCATAATAAATTCGTTCTAGCAATAATAACAAGTTAGAAGTAAGCGAAATTGGTCTAAACTGTGATGGTTCTGATGCCCCATCAATTTTTGGTATAGGAACAACTCTAGCGATTTTTAAAACATTAGGAACTACCCCTAAATGAAACGACATGTTCAGTAGTTTTAACATAATTGTTTGCACTGCAGGAATGCTCATTTAAATCTCTGACTGAACTCTTGGAAAGTTTCAACAATCTTGGAAAAGTTCGACCCAGAGGTCCTTATTGGGATTAATATGTTTGTTTGGGGAAAGTAGTAAAGCGTTTGTGATTTGGGTTTAAAGTAATTTTTGAAAGATATCTCCGACGTGACAAGGTTAAAACATTGTGTGAGTGATCAACTTTAATGTATAGTTTAACTCAAGTAATTAAACTAAAGTTATGTAACAACTAAATATTCTTTTTTACTAATTTTAGGTGGTTTTCTCTTTTTTATGTAGATTTTTTTTTCTAAAAATTATTTACTCATTTTAGCAGCAGCATATTAACCAAAATGCCAAAACAAAAATCTATAAAATTCACCAGCGTCGCGTCAGTTGATCAACAAAATTTACCAATCCAATTTTGATTTTCAGTGGCTGCAATTCCTTTACAACTCTATTATAAGCTTTCCTTCTTCTAGTACCGTATTCGCGTTCCATAAAAATATTCGTTATGCGTAACAACTCAATAGTTTTAACCGAATCTTTAAAAATGCTTCCAAATGCCCCAAAACTTGCTAAAATACCCACGAAGGATTGTGAGGCCGCAGTTAGCAATATGAAAAGTGATAGAAAGCTTACCTTATTCAAACTAGTTATTAATGCAAGTATACCAATAACAAAACAATTTGCCATATAATATAAAACAGCTACAATACAATGTGTTGATATATTCTATTAAAATAGCATTCCAATAATTGTGGTTGCATGTACAGTTCTACCATTTTTAGTTCATGGAGTTGGTTTTTTCCTCAATTCTGCAGGTTTGCAAGAATTTTATTAAGATAATATTTTACACAAGATGCAACCACAAAACAAAACTGAATACAACCAAGAAAATGTATTCCAAAAAGTGTTGTTCCGGAAAAACAAAGGCTAAAGCATAATAATATTGCCCAGAATATGGTTGAAATTGGTTTAACGACAAACTCCCAATTGTGAATATTATTCACGTCTTTAGAACATTTCTCAAGAATCCAAAATCCAGGTGCGTATAAAACGCATAGTTGGAGCTTGGAGCCACAGGCGGATTACATAGCAAGGTAGAACAATGGGTGGTGTGACTATTGCACAAATTTGCAAGCCTTTGACAACAGCTCGAAAATCTTTACTTGGCTTCGAGTAAACTAGCTTTAGTTGACCTGTAAATTTTTGCAAAAATAAATACGCAAGTTATTATACTGTTTATAGACTATTTACGCTTATTTATTTTTTGTGGTTTTTACCATTTCCAAATTTCTTGTCAAAAGACACAAGCAAGTTGAAAAGTTCCACAACCTCGCTACCCCTATTATAGTAGACATTAAAATTTGCAATAAATGTATGCATCGTTACAACATACAAAGCACCTTCGTAAACCAATACTTGTATGATTTTAAAATATAAAATCATAACTTTCTAATAAACGCTTGTCGCTCAAAGGTAATTGTATATTGGATGTAAAGACTCTTGCATTATTTATGTAACTTATATATGGCATGTTCTGGTGACTTACATCAAGTTAACAGTGTATGCGAAAACTTTGGTGTGTAGAACAAAAACGGGCAGCCATTTCATTTGTGATTTTTAATACAATATTGATAATCTGACTTCTCTGAACATTTGAAACAAAACCATGTTAAGATCGAATAGTCGACAATTAAGTTTAAATCAGAAACTGAACATATCTATGCGTATGTAGTTTATTTTTTAGACAAGCACTATGAATGTTTTAGATGGAATAAAATCATGAAACGACAATTTACTGATGTTAAATTCACATACAAACATTTTTAGATATTACGTTATTTCTTACTACTTATGCCTTAAATTTTATTTGTTCTTATATCAATTCAAATGATAAAATAGATCAAGGCGCCAGTTTTGATTTTACAAGATCTTTAAAAAATCAGGTTTGAAATTTGCTTTTTAGTTCATGTAATGCATTTTTGTATCTAGACCAACAATTTAAGTTTGTTAAACACATTAATTTACTTTAGCAAAAGCATATTTACAAGAATTCCAAAACAAAAGTCAATAAAAGTAACGGGCGTCAATCGATCAACAAAGTTCACCGAACCAATTTTGATTTTTAATGGCTGCAATGATTTTACCATTTTACTGTGAGCTTTTCCAAGTTTGCTAACTTGTTGGAAGACTGCAACCCTCATTGTACTGCAGCATTCTATGGTGTTAACGGAATCAGCATAAATTCCACCAAAAACTCCAAACATAGCCACTATGGCAAAGCAAGACTCTATTACTCCAGTTGCTAATATAAGAATCTGCAAAATGCTTACCGCATTCCCACTAGTTATTAACGCAAATATACCAATAACAAAAGTAGTTCCCATAAAGTATAGCATTGTGGACATTACAACATCTTTATTAATGGCGTTAAAATAGCACACCATTATTTGTATTTCCCTGTATAAATAAACCAATTTTATTTCTGCAAGCTGTGTTGTTCCCGAAAACTTAATGTTTACAAGAATGTTAACCAAATAGGATCTTAAGCAACATGCAACTACGAAACAAAATTGAACTGTTGCCAAGAAGTAGTTTGCAAAGAGTCTACTAGCACAGCTATAAGTAACAAAACATATAGTCGTCCAGAATATGCTTGAAAATGGTTCACTAAGAAAAACCCAATTGTTATTCGTGTATTTAGAACATTCAGAGAGAATCCAGAAACCTGGGCCATATGGCACACATGGCTGGAGCCACAAGCGAATTGCGTAACATGACATGACAGTGTGACCTGTAAATATGGCACATATCTGTAAGCCCTTGATTACAGCTAAAAAGTCCCTTCTCGGTTTGTATGTTATTTTCAGCGGGCCTAAATATTGTAAGATATTTTTTTCATACATCAATTGTAATAATTTGATACAATAATCAAGGTTGTCTTACCATTTACAAATTTCTGCTCGAAATTCACAAGCAAGTTAAAGAGCTCCACAATCTGACCACTCCTGTTATAATATACGTAAAACATTGTAATAAAACTATGGCTTGCTACAAAGTACAACACGCCTTCGTAAACCATCGCACTAGGAAAATGATTTTGATACTTGAGAAGCTGAATCTTCATAATAATGGAGAAAAGAGCAATGATTAGACATTTGCTAAACATTTCCACTTTGATGTTATTTGAGTTTTGAAAACTTAGCTTATGAGTGAGCGGATCTATTTTAAACAAAAATGGACTAAAACGGTTAAGAAATCTAAGGTTTAAAACTATTAGCTTTACTAGATTGTTTTTGAAAAGCATGTTTCCAGTGAAACTTCACAATATTTCTATAGAAACCCTTAACTTAGAAACTTAACCATTTATCCGATCGAATATACTTTACTAAAACCCAACCTGGCTCGGTTTAAATGTAAAAGCTCACTGACGGTGGCATTGGTTTTTATTTACTTATACACTGTATACGTATCTACAATTTTTGTGAGATGAATAAACTATTATGCTTTGGGTACGATTTCCCAAGCAATGAATATCGACATAAGTATTCATGTTTTCCGTAAAATAATATTGCAAGAATCAAACTGTCGTAATTTACACATCAAGTTTTTTTTAAAGAGTAATGAATATGGTTGCTCAAATTGCCCGCTTTCGATGAGATAAAATTGAAATAATAAGTGTTTTAACGAAATTTCAATGTAGTCAACAATATCAAATTTAAATGAGCAGCTACAATGGTCTAGGAAACAATATTTTGGTTTCATATGTACGAAATTACATGTTTGTACACAAAGTCAAAAATTTCCATGCGTTGTACTTTGGTGAATATGGTTTCTTTACTAGTTCAATTAAGAATTTATTAAGCTTTGCAACTTGGTAGATCCTTGTACAATCGAATGAAGAACACTACATTATGCATTACAAAATAATTTTGGTTTATGGCAACTTGTATAGCAAAATTTAAATTTTTCTGTACAATTTTGCTAATTTTATTTAGGTGCCTTATTTTGTGTAGAGATATTTTGCAAACTGCTCAAATAAAAAGACATGTTTGCATATTTTAATGTAATATAAGGACAAGTATATGCCAAAGGTACCACAAAGCCAAACTTAATTATGTCATGTTAGGATTAAAGTTTTCAAGATTTAAAAAAGGAGAGCGGATTTATACAAAAAGAAGAATATTATACGGCACGACTTTTCTTACTAGCTTTTATCATTATGATCATCTGTTGTTACTTTTGGAGACAAATTTTTATGGTTACGAAACTACTACATTTGCACATTACCGACAACAAGACAGGTTTGCACATTAAAACATTAAACTCCAAATCTCCTCTTGTAATCAAACACAACACCGTTCCTCCCCTAATGAATCATTAATATTAACCATAGCGGTATTTATGATTTTCCCAGTGCCAAATTTGTAAATACATGACTAATTATATAACGATAGCATGAAGTATTTACATACAGCATCACGAAACATCGTAAAATCCGTAAAAGCGTGAATTCTTGTAAATTAAGCGTAATATAATAATTGCCTCTTTTCCAAATATGAAATACTAATGCATAATTTCTTTCGCCATAATTTTTTTGTGGATTTTATTGCTTTGAATGGTAGATCCATTTGAGGAAAATATTTACCAATAAAACTGGACACGCATTAATTCACTGAATCTGAAATACATTATACAACCAACTGGCTACACAAAATTGAAAGTTATCTGCCATAAAAGGGGCTCAATTGTAACTAATGTACAATGCATTAAATATTGACGAAATGACGAACGCATTTATGATGTGATAGTGTTGTCCTTGTCATTTGTTTTATTGTTCATACGTCGTTGCAATTCAACACTGAACAGTTTTTTTACTGCCTTACCACCGGACCAACTGTGATGCTCGTTGGTTGCCACATAATGTTTCATTCCAGCAGCTAATGTATTAATTATGCAGCTTTTTAATTACATCTGAAAAATTCTATTTACTCAAACAATGCACTAGACTGGATCTAATAGTCTTAAATTCTAGTCGTTATCGTCAACCCATACACCGGACTTCAATTAATTGTTCATTTTTCTGTAAACCAAATACAAAACAAGCCTCGTGGCTCATTCTGTGTGCGACTTCTGTAAATTCTGTAAATAAAAACATTTTGAAAATGATGTATTTCGTGTTATCACTAAAATGGTCTGTTCTGATTATTTTGTTAATATCCTCATTTGGACCTGAGAAAACTTGTACCGAAGAAGCTTCAAAACTGGGATACTGTCTTCAACTCTACAATTCTATTAACTCTTACAGAACAAAACATACTATTCGAATGTTGGGATGGAATCGAACGGTAATGTAAAGTTAAGGTTTAGCTTATTTTAAAATTGAATTTGATTTTAAACAAAAGTAGTCATGTCGAAATGATTTGTTTATGTAGCTAGTAGAAACAGCGGAATTGATGGCAGCTCGAATTGCAAAAGGACCTAATACATTTGATAGAGAATCTTTGGGCATAAACTTATTCTTCAGTTTGGGAACAATCAGACCGCCAGTGTCCATAGTCACTGGAAGCTGGTACAATGAATCCTTTTATTACGACTACAGTAATCCTAAATATAATCCGTCAACCCTAAATTTCACCGCAATGATTTGGAAATCATCGATATCAGTCGGAATTGGATTATATACGAGTAGCAATCGTACGACAATTGTTGCAAAATTTTACCCTGAAGGAAATATTCGAGGGGAATTTAGAGAAAATGTAATGCCAGTTTATGAAGATTGGTCAACATTTATAAAGCAATAAATTAAAAAGTCAAGGAAAATAAAATTTACACAAGTTTTGGTTTAAATTTGAAACATCATTTTACTTTCTTTACAAAGGTGTAAATTAAAATAGTTTGATGGTTTTAAAATTTAACAAGATGTAAAATATACAAAAAATATACGACGTCTTTAAAAGCTACCAATTTTTTGCTGCATATAGGACTAAAGACTACTTTGTGCATACTTTCACAATGATCATCTCTACTGTCGCTGTTCGTAAAGCAAGAATTGAACATACCTTGCCAACAACCTTCAGTATCTTCCAGGGGGAACTCTAAAATATTACAAAAAATATGTATAAATTTATGGCATTCGACTAACTACAAAATAAAATTCGTTTAATACTATTTAAGATAATTTTATACAAGTATTTACGATATCTAGCCTCGGGTGCTGCGGAACATGATGGAATCATCTTTTGAGAAATAATACTCAAATAGAAAATAACAAACAAATATCGAACTTTAACTTTACTAATCATTTTGATAGCCATTTATTTCTCCCTGAAATTCTCTAATCTACAAATTTCTAGGAACAAGCTTCCCCTCTGCTTATACTCTTTATCTTACACTGGGGATTTATAGCACAGTAATCAGTTTTTTATACATGACTTGCCCTTCACTTTTCTGAATTATTATATTTTGCTTTTAATTTACGTTTCACAGTTTCTTTGCTATTTTAGTTAATACATTTTTCTCATAAATTCGTACTGAGAAACTATAAATAATCTGTGTTGACATAAGTTCTAAAAGTCGTATTTATTCGTGGTATTAACTCGGTAAAGATTAAAGTTCCTTTTATTAATTATATCAACTTTGTGCTGGAACATTGTGTAATTTTTGCTAGCATGCGAAGGAGACATGTACTTTCTAACACAGCAAGCATCGTTTTACTCTGCATCATCCACAAGTATGTCTGCATCTAAATTTTACTCTCGAAATAACAAAGTGACGCATTTTCCAGTTTAAAACGTTGATCTTGTTAATCAGGAAGGTATTCATGTAAGGTTGTCAAAACGTTGACAGATGGGTGCGGAGAGTAAAATAAAGTCAATTTCCATTTACAAACTTAGATCAAATTCGTTTTAAAATTGTCAACTTTGTATTTTCCAAGAACAACGTTTTAACAACGCAGTAGATAATATTATTCATAAAATATCATATAATTCTGGTGAAATAGCATCCACTCTTGGCAAATACAAAATCACACTAAATTCTACACGGTGGTGCAATTACTCAGCAATCTGATTTGCATTCAATATTTAGAAAAGCATATAAAGGACATAATTGAGTATTTTGATAATTAGAATATCACCAAAGTATAGCCTGTCAGGTTCATATTTTTAGTGCACTGTTCAAAGTTCTTGTAAAACTATTAACTTTTTCAAAATGTTGGGACAATTTACGGCTAATATTTTAACTTCAATTATTGGTTTGATTCTGGTCGCTGATAAAATGATCACATTTTGTACAGCACTTCCTTTTTATTGGAAATGGATGGATGGTAAGTTTCTTCAAATTTATTTTAAACGATAAAAAACAACACAATTTATAATTTTAAATACTAAACAAAATAATTGTATTTTTTCAACAGAATTTGAACCACTGGAATAATTTCGGGGCACTAATTCTTCGTAAGTTTCCTATTTTAGATTTACATTGTGTAAATATTCAAGTCACATGACATGATATTTTCGTTTGTTTCTTTAGCATTTATTAGGACCACAGATCCATGGAAAAATGTATTTTATTTAATGTTATAAAACCGACGATGTTTAAAGACCTGTTTTATTTTTTTAAATAAATAAAATCCTGTTTTTATACCTAAAAATCGACGCTCATCGAATTTATTTTATACCTTCTCTGTTTTAAAGAAAAAAGAGTGATTTGGAAAATCTCCAAAATATTTATATTGACAATTTTTCATTTAAGATTTTTTTGCGCAGTTTAAATCAATCATACTTGCATCATCATTGCTTACATTTTTGCTCAAGGAAACTATTAAAGTTGAAGTACTATCTAAATTACAAAAAGGATCTTCTTTCGTTTCGTAAGCATAATCAATAATCATGTAAGCTTTCACAAATTTCTCATCATCCAGCATAACTCTGTTCGACGTTCTAGTTGGTAAATAATTTCATACTGAGAAAGCAATTTTTCGTTGAAAAATGCTATTCCAAGTCATGTTGCATGTTGAATTAACGAGATGACGACGTGAAAAGATGGAAAGATCACGTGATCAATTAGCTTCCTTGTTGGCTCATTTTGCATTAGTGAAACGTGTAATGTTAAATTTGTATACATTTTAAAATCTTATGTGGTATTAAGTTTTTGTAATAAAATTCTGATATTAAAAAAGGCGTGATGTTTTAAAAAAATCAAAATACTTTTATTGAAAAATTTACATATTACATGTTTTTACGTAGTCTTCAAACAGGTCAATTTAAATAATACATAAAATCAATATTTGTAGTCTTGACATTATCCATTTGATTGTATCAAAGAGGAACACTTATTTTACAAAGACATGCATGCATTAAAATTTAAAATTGTCAAAATTTACACTATATTCCAGTCTACCAACCATAAATTGAAACCAGCGTATTATATCCAAGTCGAAATGTTTTATAATGCTAAAGGATCTTCATTTCCTTCATTATAATAATTTTCCAACTTTTCATACGTTTCTTCCACATCATCCTCCAATATAATCACATCCATCTCATCATCATTCTCTACTTTAACTTGATCTTGTATTTCCACCATTACTTCATCTTCAGATGATAAAGCATCAGCCTCCTCCAATTTCCCTTCCAAAACCCCCCTCAACCTCTTCGCCATTAAATCCCAATGACTTGTCACTAAATGCAACTTAATAGTCAAATGCCCCACATAACAATTCTTACAAAATGGACATCCAAAACTTTCGTTTCCCGATTTTCTAATGTTCACACACTTAAATAGCTGCTTACAACATGCTTTATAGTCGCTACTAGAAATCCCAAAACTGTTGAATTCAACTTCCGGAAAAAATTGCTCCGGATGTAAATTCACAGCGTGGCTTTGAAGTTCATGAACGTTTGGGAAATAAGCATCCTCAGTACATTGATTACATTTAAAATTTGTTGTGTTTCTTGGAACAACAGCTGAGGTGGTTGCGGTTGTCCCGCCAATTTTTGGAACATTTTTCCCAGTCCCATTTCGCTGTACATCGTGTAGCATTCCACAAAGTAGGGTGAAATGATGCTGAATCCAATGACAGTGAAGATACCGCTTATCAGTGAATCCTTTTCTGCATTCCGTACAACAAATAGTTGATTTACTTTCCTTTAAATGTCGTCCAGGTGTGTCAAGATCAGTAAGATTATCTAGTAAACGGACACAGTAGTGTCGAAACTTTTCTTCGGATATTTCAGGTAGCTTGATTTCTCTAAAGATGTGTTCGATATGGTAACGAGTGACGTGGAACTTGAGTTTAGCTAAATGGCTAAGGTCTTTAGGGCATACTGGACAGCGGTAGTGGGGCTTTTGGGTTGTGTGATCGGGACATGTGGAGTGGTGTAATGTGTGGAAAAGGGATGATAGGTTTGGGTCAATAGGTTGAGTTCGAGGGCGACTTCTTCGAGGTGGCTGCCGCCTTTGTCGTTGAATTTCAAGTTGTGCAAGTTTTTGTTGTACAAGTTGCTGAGCTCGGAGGTCACCTGATTTGAAAGGGTTTTGGGAAGTTACTTCTCCGTAATTATCTATAAAATCAAAACATAATTAAATATTATACTACTAATTGATAATTTATTATTATACTTGTCATTTAGTTCCTCACTTTTACAAACAAATTGCCGTGTTTCCTTAACAATTAATTTTCTGAGATGGTCCGTTTTTGTAATGGGTGTTGGATTAAAATCCTCCCTTCCATTAAGGTGCCATTGGCTTCCCTTTAATTGTTCAACTATATCCCGCTTTGCCGTCTGAAATGACCTAATAGCCTTAACCATTTGATTATAAGTCTGCTTCACATTATCTACAGCTTCGGTACAACTCCAGCACAAATTGATTCCCCATTTGTTAAAGGAAGCTCCATTTCCAATGAAATTTGAAAGGTAATATTGTAACCTTTCTGTGGGTAACTCAAATACAGTTTTAAGGAGAAAAATAATTTCTAGATTTTTAGAAAGCTCATCATCACCAAATTGGGATGAGGGAATTTGTGGATTTATTTCCTCTGAACAGCAAATTAGACAAGTTGGTGGTTCTAATATTGAACTCATGGCTATACTTTAAATATAATCGTAAGTGGGATAATTGTGAGTGATGTCGTTAAAAAATTTATTATTATTTGTTGATGGTGAGAAGGATATGTGGTATAAATCAGCATTTCACAAAATGTAAACAAAATATATATTTTACCAAAACCAAACTTGTGTAAGTTGGATGCCTAAACACAGAAACCATATGACGTGTAGAGATGTGCTTTGCTGATAGTGGTTTGGTTGGTAGAAAGTGAGTAAGCATGAAGCAGTATGCAAGGCTTTGTTCAAAATATCATACCCACGCATTCTTCGGTTGCATGCAATGCTTTCATATCACGAAGTTGTCAGACTTTACCATTTTGATTATATTTTCGATAATAAAATTACTAAAATAATATTCATGTAAGAAATCAATCTCAATAATGAACGTATTTTTAAAATATGGTTTTATTATTATATTTTGTTTTAATCAATCAATATTAAATGAAGAAATTATTATTATTTCCAAACAAAGTTTATAAGATAAACTGTAAAACATTTGTAAATTTAGAGAAAATTTAGTGCGATCATTGATTGATTTTGTAAAATTATTTTAATTTGGATCACAAAACATTACCGATCTTGTCAACCCATTAAATTTTGTGGTTATCAACTCCGCATGAGACGAATTCAACTTTAACTGTAAATCTCCCGTGCAGTCCAGATCACCAAATAAAATCACACATTTATTCTCATCCTTCGCGAATTTCACAGAATTTGTAGCCCCTTCCCATCCAATAAATTGGTCTAAATTGATACAACTCTCAGTATCCTTTTTCTGCAAACCCAGCGCATTACCTTTGTAGTTTAATCCATCAAACAAAATTAAATCACCAGTTAAGTCCACTTTATCCGGTTCCGGTACATCCTTACTGCATTTAAGACTACAATGACTTATGGCCTTAACATCGGGCAAAAGCCACTGACGCAAGTCATTATGAAATGGAGTACCCATTCGAAGTTCAATGCTGTCTTGTCCTGCAGTCAAATTCGTTTTGCAATCAAGGTTGTTATACAATTGCCAGCAGTGACCTTCACCAGTTCCCGTAGTATTTACACTTAATACTCTGTTATTAACCTTTCTTGGAATTGGAGTGCAGCCTTTTACGGATATCTGAGTCTTGGCACCTCTAAAATTTGGTCGGTCAAAAACTGTAACTTTTACAGGATCTGTTGGCACAGGTCCTGTAACTTCCACACTGCATTGTTCTCGGCAAGGTCCCACTGAAACGGTTTTGTTATCGAAGTTCCAGTATCGGAAGTCATGATGGAGGGGAGAGCGAGGCATCATTTCTATTGAACTTCCGGTACAGTCCTTATCTGAATAAAAGGTGGCACAGAATCCTTGTGTATCTGCAGCGGATACTTTGTTCACCATTTCAGCTGGAAGGTTTGTACACTCAGTAATTTCCGCTTGCGTTCGATTGCCTTTTTGGTTGGGGTCAGTGTAAAGGTCAATATATTGAGAAAGACTATGACCTGGTAATATTAGGTTGCACAGAAATAACACTGTAGTGAAAAAATAAATTTGACTCATTTTAGCCGTGTATTTGTCTGCTTTGTTTTTAAATTTGAATTGTATAAATCACAAGGAGTATTATATCGAAGTGGTGTTTGAAAAATGTGATGGATGTATCAAGCTAAAAACAATTTGTTATTCACATAACCTTCACATTTAGAAGATGAAAAAACGTGCAATTTGAGTGGCTTTTAGTTAAATTGTAAAATGCCACTAACGTTTTTTGTAAACATGCTTCCATTTTGAATTGTGTAGATACAATACAATGCTGTCGTGTTAATAATTATTTCATTGTTGCTGCGCACTAACAAACCAAGAGAATACCAAAAATTACAAACGAATGTCAATGGTAGGTAAAGTAACAGCAGTTCATGAGGATCACACATACTTGAAATTTTGAATTTATAAAATAGTGAGCAAAATGTGGATATGGTTTATGTGTTTGTGTGTGATCGTGATCTAAAAACTGGCACGTAATTGTATCGCAGTACGATTTTTATTTAACATGTACCCAGATCATGTGCTTCCATTAAAAACCATTTTCGAAAAAAATCATGGTTGGTGTACCTGATATCATTTATATGCTTGGTTTCATTCAAATAATGAAACATGCCAGTAACATCATAAAGTCTTATATTCGTCAACAGTTTGTGATCCGGCGTAACAATATCGGAACTACAAAGCTACAGTTTAGCTCATCCAAAGTTCCGATATATTGATGCAGTCACTCATTTAAACAATACAACATTTAGAGAAATCAAAAGTAATAAAATATAAATCATCACATTTTTCTATATAGGTTTTATGTATGTGTGTTTAGTAGTAATTGACCGAAAATAAGTGTGACGTCTCCACTGCAGTCTGTGTTTATTTCATCACCACTGCTTTTGTTTCTAGGGGAAATTCTAAACTTTCTTGAAATTTTTTAACTAACAAGAAAATACAGTCATTCAATTTGACTGAAAGTAGGTGGATGATAAACGTGCAATAAACAATTTTTGACGTGTTGTACAGCTATACGGCTTTTTAGCAGTATGTGAATGAATATGAAGTTTCTCATAACAATAAAATAGTTAGTTACTTTTTCTTGATGTAATTTAAACTGACATTACAGTATTTATTATAATTTATCTAATTATCAATTACAGGCTTGATTAGATTAAGTGAAAAATAATAATCTTTTTTTTTTTTTAAATCAAATTAGTTTGGATCACAAAATTGTACCGATCTAGTAACTCCATCAAATTTTTTGGTTACCAACTCTACTTGAGACGAATCCAGTTTTAACCGTAAATCTCCCGTGCAGTCCAGATCACCAAATAGAATCACGCAATTATTTTCATCCTTTGCAAATTTCACAGAATTAGTAGCACCTTCCCAGCCAGTAAATTGGTCTAAATTAGTACAATTTTCAGTATCCTTCTTCTGTACACCTAAAGCGTTTCCTTTGTAATTTAGTTCATCAAACAAAACCACATCGCCGGTAATTTCCCCCATCTCCTGTTTATCCACCTCCTTGCTACACTTTAGGCTACAGTGACTTATAGCCTTAACCGAAGTCAAAAGCCAAAAACGCAAGTCATTATGTAATGGGGTACCCATTCGAAGTTCAATGCTGTCTAGCCCTGCGGTCAAATTGGTTTTGCAATCCAGGTTGTTATATAGTTGCCAACAGTGACCTTCCCCAGTTCCGTTAGTATTTACACTTTCAACTCTACCGTTCATTTTTCTAGGAATTGTGGTGCATCCTTTCACGGATATCGTCGCCTTAGCACCCTTAAAGTTTGGCCTGTCATAAACAGCAACTTCTAGTGGACCAGTTGGTACAGGTCCTGTAACTTCAACGCTACATTGTTCCCGGCAAGGTCCTACTGACACGGCTTTGTTATCAAAACCCCAGTAACGAAAGTCATAATGGATGGGAGAGCGAGGCATCATTTCTATGGAATTTCCGGTACAGTCCTTATCAGCGTAGAAGGTTGCGCAGAATCCTTGCGTATCTGCAGCTGATGTTGTGTTGACGATTTCATCTGGCAGGTTGGTGCACTCGGAAATATCCGCTTGAGTTCGGTTGCCTTGTTGGTTGAGGTCAGTGTAAAGGTCAATATATTGAGAAAGTGCATAACCACTTATAAAATGGCTACACAGAAATATTGCTGTGGTAAAGGTACAAATATTGTTCATTTTAAACTGGAAATTTGAATGCTAATTTTTGTTGAAAATAAAATGTAAAATTTGCAGTTTCCAAGGTAAATGAAAGTAAAATTTGAGACCGATTATTAAGTTGAAATGGCTTTTAAATATTTATGATAGATAGATGGACTGACTCCATTTGATATTCATATAACCTTTACATTCGTGAGATTGTAAAACGTGTGCAATTGAGATGACATTATGTAAAGTTTTAAATATGCATGAGTACATTAGAATTACAATACTGTCGTGTTTACATTCTTTACAAAGTTGCTGCTCATTGTAAAAGTAAGAGATTTCGTATGGACCACACAGTTGACATGTGCATTTGATGCATGTAAGCGTGAGCGTGATTTAAACCTTGGCACGTAATCTTATTCCGGTATGACTTGTAGTTGCCGAGACAAAGGCACTTCTATTTTTTTAGCAAATTTTCTAATACAATTGTTGTCGTAATTCATAACTTTTACAAGTTTAATTCAGCTCAAAAATATCCACGTGTTAGTAACAAATGACATTACGTATGTAAGTTATTGTTATATAGTTAGCGTTAACTAAAGCATCAATAATATTTTGGTGTCTTACATACACCATTTTATGTGAAGTTGTACCGAGGACTTGAGAACCATTCTAAAAAAACATTTTACTTCGTGACAATGGTATAGTACTTTATTTCAAGTTTGTCTGATTACGTCAAAACAACAGGTCCCCCGAAAATCCTTGTCTCTACGTTCATTCGTCCGCTAGAAACAGCTAGATGCTTTTGAAACCTAATTTAATGAAATATGTCTTATCCAGAGCTCGTCCCTTGTCAACCTTCAGATGTGACATTTGAACTTAAGGGTCAGAACTTTAGGGGTCTCTACTTTTTAAATGACAACATGAGTTGAATTTAGTACCCTTGTTCAAATTATGTATGTGATGCATATATGTACCAAATTTGACCTCAATCCGTTGACCCATGTATATTCCAAGGGTTGCCAAATTTCAATACATTTCACCAAATAATTCCTCTGCTGTTTGAATCTCACATATTTAAATATTAGTTTTTATGTTTACATTCTAACGGTTAAATTTCAAAATCTCATAATACACATTTATTTATTTCTAACAAATAAACTTCTGGTATTTGTATTTGATACATACATTGTATTTATACGTTCATTGTAATATTTTCTTTACACGACCTACGTACTTATTTTGAGAAAGGCCTTAGTTTTTCAAACGAAATTCATTTAAGAACATTTGGACTTTAGCAAAAGTTACTTGAATTGCGCAAAAAGTAGCTAAAGTTGTGTTTCTTATCATTTCTTTATTACTTACTCATGAATGGGTGTCCTCCACGCAAATGATGAAATAGGCAAGAATTATTACCAAACACTGTATAAAAAATAATCGCACACAAAATTCAGTACTAATTTATAAAAAATCTGTATTTAATATGTACAATCTTACGTTTGCCACAAATTTGTAATCAATTGTAAAAGAGTCTGATCCACGAATTCCTATAATGTGACTGTCAATTTCATTGAGTATCACTTGCACATCAAACGCAGGTATTTTTGAGACTACTGGGCGATTCTCTTGGGCGTACGTCCAGTATTTTAGAGAGTCAACCTGAAGATTAATTTATTTTCACTTAGATTTTGTTCCCAATATGTTACGCATTTTACACAGACAAACTGATGAGATTATGGGTAATCTTACCTGACGACAGATGTCCGCAGCAAAACCAAATATTACAGTTACCGCTGCAAGAAAATATACCAATCCTAATACCCGATGCCACGCCAAATGTTCAATTCCAAGAACTCCAGCCTCAATGAAAATTTTGTCAATGCTTGTTGCAAAATAAAATATGTTATTTAAAATCAAGTAAATAACATGTGACCCTATGACTTCGTTGACTAAGCGAGAAATTTGTTGAACGGCAAGAAAGTGGTTATAAATTGTGTGCCAACTAATTGTATCTGCCTTCTTATCCAACGTAAGTGTATTTGCAAATGACGTGGCTGCAATCCAAAAAGTGAGAGTTATACCGACACAATACATTTCATTAAGACAGCCATGTATACTGCTGAACAAGAAGCCAGTGGCTCCTAACACAAGTACTGGGATCTCTCCTAAGGCAATTTCTACTGTTGCATTGCTTACCGTTTGAGGTATATTTCGCGTAACAAAAAATATAAAGCGACTACGAGCGATTTCACGATTTATTCCCCAATTCAAATTCCAGCTGAATATGTGATCTTTTCCTTCTAGTAAGAAACCTCTGGTTACAAAAGACATCAGTGCAAAATACACTACAAATATACAGCATAAAACGACGGTTACGCGTTTTAATACAATTTTCCCGAACTTTGAGTGTACGAGGTTAACTCGAACTGAAGTTAGGTGGTTGAGCAAATTAATAATTTGGTTTTGTTTTCCCCAGAACACATTAAAAAGGCATAGCGATGATAGGGAATATGTGACTTGGAGGAGAAAAACTAATACTTGAGTTGAACTTCTGGGATCTGTTGGGAGGCTTCTACGGAGGTAACTTAAATGACGTAGTGCCAGCAAAATGTAAATAATGATACAAAGAATCTTTTGAGGGAGATAATGTACGATTTCAAATGTGTTGTTGGTTAAATTATATTTTAAACGAAAAGGGCATAGTAAAAGATAATATGCAAAATTAGTAAAAGTTGTGATCAGATTGGTTAGATTATGATTTTGACAGTTAGTCGAAGTTTCAGGAAACTGGAAATGTGAAGGCTTCTTAATTTTGTACTGTGCAGTAAAATGTAGTTCTTCAAGAGTTGAAAATGAATTCTTATCTATATTGAAATCTAGCATAGTTCTTGATGTATGATATGACTCGTTCTAGGGTTTGCTAAAATTAAAATTACCAAGTAACTTAATAATGTGCTTGGCTTCGTTCTTAAATAGTTTAGGTTAGAGTTTTAAACTATAAACGATTGGCTGAGTAAATTCAAAGTGAGTTATATAAAAAAAAGTATCTTAAAGAACTGTCACTAGATTTTATAACAGTGAAAATATGAAGGAAACTATAAATTGTCCGAAGTATGTGGTAAACAATAACGAAATCGTGGTTACAAGTACCTGATAGCTTCAATAATAAATAATTTAGAAACGCCAAATTAATAACAAAATATCACAATAAGTAGCCCTTTTAAACAAAAACAAGTTACAAAAGGTGTTTATTCTTAGACTCTTATATATCACATTAGCAAAATATTTCAAGCAAAAATATTGGCCAAACTGGACAAGGTGAACAAACTGAATATAAGTACAAAATAAACAGGCCAAAGTACAAAAACAAGCAGGTATAAGTAAAAACAAGTCGAACACAAGTGTAAAACAAACCAGCATAAGCACATAAATAGACCAGCGTAAGTACAAAAACAAACCGAACATAAATATAAAAACAAGCCGAGCATAAGTACAAAAACAAACCAGCACGTAATTAATACCAAAGCTCAGCTAAACATTCATCATAACATATGCCATACGCAGCAAAACAAAACCCAATCTAAAAACCAAGAACATACAAAACAAGTGAAAACAAACTAAACAAACATTGGCAACATTTTTAAACCTGAATTTATCGATTGATTTGAAGTATTTACATGTAATGAATAAACATTGTTTTATTAAAAGCGGTCACAATCCGTGACTGACAAACATTTTTACCATCAATGCTTTGGGATTAGACGATATCATATTAAGTTAACGTGATGATATATAAAACAAAGTAGTTGCATGCGTATCACTGAAAATTTGATAGGAACATACAATTACAGTGTTTACTAGTGCTTAAAATGTTTCAAATATTTCAAACTAAATGCCAGTTTAGAGTAAAACTGTCAAATATGCTTATCTTGGCTACTCAGCATAATTGAGTAGCCGCCTCTCTGTCTACTAATTATAACTTACCGTTATTCATGTACTTCACGTGCACAGCTTCACTGTGCACATCCAATGTAACATTTGGGCTTCATGGCCCACCATCTCTCATTCCCACTTTACTCTTCAATAAAACCTAACCTAAAGCTTAAGTAGCTCCTCTTCTTCTTGTCCAGTCATTTGCTCATAACTCACCATTCCATTAGATACCTGCATATCTTACAACTGGCGAACGAGTTTGTGTGATCTCGACTCGCCCCAGCCCCACGCGCTAGTCAAAAATCTGTGTGTCTCATGCCGTCCAGAAGGGGCAAGAAACCACATAGTCCAGCTGCTGCTAAAACACCAGAAGAAGAAGATACTGAGGGAGTGGATAGTGAACCAGACGTGGTCACATTGGAAGATTCTCCTCCACCTCCTCCAGGAAAACAGGGTCCACCGCCACCACCAAAACCGAAGAAGATTCCAACACCTCAAATGGCAACTGTGGGAATCCTCCAACCGTTCGACTCGTCCGTCGACGATTACGAGATCTGGGAAGGGACATTCCAGTCCTTCCTAGCAGCCAATGGATTGGATCCTTCATCTGACAAAACAAAATGTCACGGTATATTTTTATCCTCAATAGGAATTAAAAATTATGCCCTTCTTACTTCCCTCAGCTCTCCAGACTTGTTGTCCAGCAAGACTCTCCAGGAACTTCAGGCCCTAATGAAGGCACATTTCAAGCCATCACCGAAAGCAATAGCAGAACGCTATAAATTCACGGGAAGGAAGCAGCGTCAAGGTGAATCCGTCACACAGTTCCTAGCAGCACTACGGGAATTAGCGGTAAACTGCAAGTTCACCTCCGACCTCAGCACCCGCCTCCGAGACCAGTTTATCTTCGGATTGTCCAGTGAGCGTATGCAACGCTCACTTTTCGCAAAAGATGACGACGTGACGCTGGATGAAGTGCTAAAAGTCTGCTCAGCAATGGAAACAGCAGACCAGAGCACAGCTCTCATTCGTCACTCCTCCTCTTCATCTCCTCCACAGGAACATGCAGTCCACAAGTTTACTCCAAACAAGAATCCACAGCAGCAGTCTAAAAAGAAGAACAATCGGTCACCTCATCAGCAACAGCAAACAAATGGTCAGTCCAACAATCAAAATAATTATTATAATAAAAACTCTCGTTTTTCATCCCAGCAAACTAGCCAGAACAACTCACCTCGTCCGCAATCTTGTCCAAATTGCGGCTCCAAGTCTCACAACAACGCAAGAGATTGCCCCCACAAGGAAGTCGTGTGTCACAAGTGTGGAAAGCAAGGACATTTTGCTCGTTTGTGCAGGTCACGCCAACACCAGCAACAGCGTCCCCCCACCTCCACCTCAACTAACATGCTCCAGAGTGACTACATAGTCACAGACATCCGTGCCATTTCTTCTCCAAAACAGAAACAACGAACTATCCATCTGGAGGTGGAGATCAACGGGACTCCTACTTCCATGGAGCTTGATACTGGTGCTGAAACCAGCGTCATCAACGTTGACTTTTGGAAGCAGCTTGGGTCTCCTCCACTCCAAAAGTCCAAGTATGTGTTTCGTACGTACACTCACCAGCTCTATCATCCTTTGGGCGATCTCCAGTGTAACCTAAAACATAATGGAAAAACAGTAAGGTTAAATATACCTGTAAGTAAATATGATTCATTATTTGGTAGGGACTTACTACAGTTAATTAAAATTGACTGGTGTAAAGTTGAACATCAATTAAATATTAAAAAAGTTAATTGTGAAAATGTGAGTGCTTCTCTTACCTCTCTATTGTCGGAGTTTGAAGATATTTTTGCAGCACCCACCTCAAATGACAGGATCAAAGGATACCAAGCTCGTATCCACCTCAAAGAAGAAGCCACACCAAAGTTCCTCAAAGCTCGCCCTTTGCCCTACGCAGTCCGTAGCAAAGTTGACAATGAGCTTGACGTGATGGAGAAATGTGGTTACATTAGCAAAATTGACCACAGTGAATGGGCATCTCCCCTTGTCGTAGTTCCCAAGCCAAATGGGAAAGTCCGCATAACAGCTGATTTCAAGTCAACTGTTAACCTCCAACTCAATATTACCCAGTATCCTATTGCGTCTCCAGACGACATATTTGCAGCAGTCAGCGGTGGAACCAGCTTTTCCAAGTTGGATGGCACAAACGCTTACCACCAAATGGAAGTTGCTCCTGAGTGTCGGAAGTTT
>JAQFZG010001511.1:0-20790 GCA_034695465.1 Entomobrya nicoleti | reverse complement strand
CTGTCTTTACCTAACTGCAGAAACCTGAACATCCCGACCACCACGCCTGAAGTTTCTTGTATTATTTCACAGTGCAAGGCTCTTCAGATGCCAATAAAAATATCTGGTTGATTTTTTAACGGTCTCACTATAACAGCTTTGTTGTTGAAGTTGAAGCACTGCTAAACTTCCTAGCAAAACTGAAATCATGCCATGCCATCTACTACAGAATAATCCACCCACGCAGACAACCGAGTTTGCTTGAATGAACAAAGCAAAATATACAAGAGATCCATTCACTCTACCAAAAGTACATAGCCATCAGTCCACTGCAGCCAGATTCATAAGCTTGCAAACTCTTCTTTTTTGATCATCTGTCATGTTTTTAGTTTTTGCGTGAGTTCAGTTCAGCTGCTTGACTGACCAAAAAAATAGAAATAAATTTTGTTTTTTACAGATTCAGTTAACTGATTAAAATTTAAAATTAGTTAATAGAGTGCAAGTAGGCTAACGTGAGGGGAAGAAGATGACACTTATTAAATCAGCTGTCCATTTGTTGTGGCCCCAACCGCAACATCAGTACCATGCCATCATGGTGAAAATGATGACCTTTGGACCACCGGCAGTTAACTTGAAGATAACTAGAAAAATGCACAGTGGTTATATTAATTATAGTTTACGGAGAAGTGGTGGCAGCCCCCCCTGGGGACAAGAACTGAAAAAAGAGAAGGCTTGGAATGAAGCCGCTTCATTGATGATCGTGGCTCCGATGAATAATAGCTTGCCTTATTCTCTGGGTTATTTGGTAAGTTATTTAAAATCTAATTGCTCATTTTTTAATTTAAAATTAGCTACTAAACTGTATTAATATTTAATTAATTGTTGTGATGTTTTTTTTAGATGGTGGAGCGTTCGAGAACGGGAGGAGTGATGCCAGGAAACTGGGGCTTTCCTGGAGGTAACTCGGAGTCCAGTGATGGAGATCCTCAGTGGTTATCCCTGTTTAAAGACATACTCAACATTGATGTTACTCAAGATAAGAAGTTTCTCCTTCGCAAGACTGCTCATCATCCCCAAATTTATGTAGAGGATGAAGAGAATCGGCTTCCAAAGCAAATATCCTTGAGAATCACAGCGATCCGGGAGACGTTCGAGGAAGCGGGGGTACTTCTTTGCCGACCTGGTGGAAAATTGGCTGATGAGGAGCAGTACCTTCACAATGGCATGCTTCACTACAACAGCTGGAAGGAATTGGAAGATAAGAACAAAATTCGAAGTTGGCAAAAGAAGGTGAGGAAGGACGGACGTAAGTTTTTGGAGATGTGTAGGTCCTTCAAATGTGTTCCTGACTTGTGGGGGCTTCACGACTGGAGTAACTGGCTGACTCCTACGATATTCAAGCCTAAGCAAAGATTTGATACGATTTGCTACATGGCTTTGCTGCCCAAAATGGCGAGGGTGGTGATTGATGGGAGTGAAGTAGTCAAGGCTCAGGTTAGTTAACTTAATAAACATGGCATTTAATTAAAAGTTTAAGTTTATTTAAAAATTATTAATTAATTGGGTTGGTTTTTTTGTATAAAAAAATCTGTACAGTGGATATCGCCAAATCGTTTGTTGGACGAACATGCTTCCAAGGAGATTCGCTTGATGCCCCCGCAAGTCTACGAGTTTAGTAGACTGGCAGCTTTGAAGACTTTGGATGATCTGAAGGACAGGGCTCAGTTGCGAAGGGAGCTGGGAATTGAGCGATATTTTCCTGTGGTGAGGAACGCAAAGAATGGGACGCTCTTCTTGCTTCCGGGAGATGATTTGTACCCGTCCCCTCCAGACTACATTCACTTGGAAAAGGGGTCGTTGGAGGAGATTCCTAAAAGTGTGGAACAGCTGATGGAGGGATGTAGCAATTTACACAGGGGCATTGCGAGGAAAGATGACAGTGGGCAGGTCAAGTACGAGATTACTGTGAAGCGATACGGAAATATTTACTAAATGATTTCATTTAATTTTCAGAACTATTTAATTTTCATTAATTTGAAATAAAAAATGTATTAATTATATTTATTAATGTTGTTTAATTTATTACTTTCATGTACTTCATCAGCATTTATTATCAACTATCAAAGTTAAAGAAGGAAACTAGTTAACGTGTAAAGCCGCATTTAAGTTTAACTTTCTGCATTCAACATCACGAAGAGTGTAATCACTTATCAGACTTTTTCTTCGCGAGACGCGAATGTATTCATTTGCATATTTTTTTGGACTATCTCGATTTAAGAGAAGAATGTATGCAAATGAGATGGAGAGGTCCATTTTTTCGGTAGATGTACAAACAAATCTAGGATGCTACAATTCTTATTTATACGTTTGTTTTCGAGACTTGAGTCTTGACTTGGCTGTGTAATATTGAATATTGGAATGCTGTATGCTATAGTGTATAGTGATCTTGCCTATTTTAGTAGGTTTTTTTGGGGAAGGCTACGTGCACTTTCCTTATCTGTTGTATTTCTTCTTGTTACCTTGCCGAAGCCAAGCCTGCTTTATCTTTTCATGTTCAGTGTTGGATGCTACTGTTATTATTCTTTTAGCCTTTCCGTAAATTCCTTAGCTTCAGGTACTTGCATCGAAATTTCACGAAATACTGAAAAAAATATGAAAAAGAAAAAGGGGGGAAATTGTTGAAATGTAAGTAGTAAAAACGTTATTGATGTTAAATGTGTTGACGCTTTGAGGGTATTTAACACAGCTCTTGTGAAAATGTTTTAATGGCTTTTTCGACTATTTTTCTGTAGGGCTAGAGGAAAATCGACATGCCCATTCTGTGGGGAAATACCTCGCAAACTAACTGATCATCTGCTTCGTCATATTGGGGAAAAGCCCTTTCATTGTTCCAGTTGCGCACAGGAGTTCAACACAGAATCAATCAAGAAGATCCACGAACTGATACATGGTCGAGAAAGGCGTTTCTCGTGTGAAATTTGCAAGAAAAGATTTAAGCAAAAATCAACTCTATTAAATCACACAAGGATCCACTCTGAGGAGAGTTATCGGTGCTCTCAGTGCGACTACAAAGCTAACCCGAAGGGGAACCTCAACCAACACATCATGTCCTGTCACCAAGGCTTACGACCTCACAAATGCAACCTCTGTGGAAAATATTTTGGCAGAGTTGACGTACTGGGAGTTCATATGAGAATTCACACTGGCGAGAGACCTTTCAAGTGCACCACTTGTCACAAGAACTTCCCCACCTCAGCCCAACTTCAGCGTCATTCAAGAAGCCACAGTGGAGAGCGTCCATATCGGTGTTCAAAATGCAACAAGTCATTTGGAGATAAGAGTAACCTCAACAGCCATCAGCAGGTGCACTTGAATGAAAGGAAATTCCAGTGCGACTTGTGTCACAAGACATTCAACCGGAAAGGGGGTTTGAAGATCCACAAGCAACGTCACAGTGGACTTAGGGCATTCAAGTGTCCACTCTGTCCTAAAAAGTTCACGACTTCCACTGATCTTCGGAGGCATGTTCGGGTGCATACTAGAGAGAAGCCCCACAAGTGTTCAGTATGTGCTCAAGCCTTCCGAGACAACTGGATATTAGAGGACCACTTTCGGAGCAAGCATTTGGGTGAAAATCCATACATTTGTCGAAGGTGTGGGAAGGAGCATGGAACCAGTTCGGATCTCTCCTGGCATAAAAAGACCTGCCAAGAATGACAATCATCTTGATCACCTGACTACACAGACGCACCACTGTTTTTCCTACCTCATGAATTCTACTTTTACGATAATTCCATTTGTGTAAAATATTTGTTATGTGAGTTTTTATTTCTAGTTTTCGTATTATTAATTATTTAAGTATAGTAATTAGTTCCATTTTCATTACTTTTGGTTCTTACGTATGATTCCACGAAATTGATAAAATGATATGACCTTAATTAGCTTTATCAAATTCCGAATATACAAATAGTGTACATATTTAAGGAACTATTCATTCATGAAATTAATCTTTGTTCATACATTCGAAATAAGAAGAGCATTTATTATTCCCATGGTTACATTTGCACTTAGTGTTAACAAAATTAATACATTAGACTTCTGTTTGCATATCATTTCCAATTGACAAGAAATTACAATCAGGTTATATTTGTCAAGCAGGTGTCCTTTAAATCAATTAACCCAAATTTGTTTCCACAACTAATGCGGAAGAAAGTTAATTTCTAAAGCGATTCATGCTCAATGTTGTTTCTGTTTCATAAAAATGCACATCTCTTCTAATTCCCACATCTGTAAATCTTGGGAGAAAATCCAATATTTTCAGTAAAATCAGTTTTCCATTCCACAAAGTCGCTGGAGATTTACAATCATCATTATTTACAGACAAGTACACATTTTGTAGTTATTTTTTGTTAGTTAGTTAGTCTTTTGATTATTGACTTTGTGAATTGATTAATACAAAAAAGATTGAGGCTAGCATTTTTGGCTGTTGTTAAGTGAGAAGGAAGCGGATCTTTATAAATTGTTGAAATGTAAGTAGTAAAAACGTTATTGATGGTAAATATGTTGACGCTTTGTTGGTATTTAACAAGCTTCTCTGAAAATGTATTAATTATCTTTTTCTACTTTTTTTCTGTAGGGCTAAAGGAAAATCGAAATGGCATCGCATCTCTCCTGGCATAAAAGCACCTGCCAAAAACGCAAATCAAAGAATCCTAAATGATAAATTTACCTCCACATTTTTTTAATTGCCATTAGTCGACTACTGAGCTGAACAAATCTGCCTTAATGATAAACCAGTTTGTGTGATTCTAGTTTCGTGTTTTAGTAAATTGTAATTTTAGTAATCCAGATCACCAAGACACCACGCTTTCACATCTCTTTGTTTTCGCTTTCCCTCACACGACCTGTCTTAATGGTGAAGCTATTTGTGTAAATAATTAGTCTGCTTGTCTTTCTAGTTTTGGTAACATTAATTACTAAATTATATCAATTATTTCATTTTCGTTATTTTTGGTTCGTTTAAATAATTTAAAAAATTTGATAAAATGATATGACATGACATTGACTTAATTTTGATTAGTTGTTATAAAAACTCGGAATAAAAAATTCGCGTACAATGTACATACACAGTCATGTAATTCGTTTTTATTTCTTATATTTCATACTATAAAAAAGATCAGCATTAACTAATTAATTATTATCCATGGTTGCATAATATGTTTGTCAAAAAATTGTTCCTCTGCAACAATTAACCCATAAAAGTTCGTAAAATTAATTTTGCGAAAGAAAAAACATTTCATTTCATCAGAAAATAAAAAAACTGCATAATTTACTAAATCAATATAATAGAATATTTGAAATTTATAAAGCATACATATTCTACTATCCTATATTCAGTGGATAGATTATTGCATTAAATTTAAATGTAGTGTGAAAATACATGCTTGAAATATTAATTAAAATGAAAGACGCGATCATAAAAAAATGAATCATTGGGCTAATCAATCTCTTGGTGCTATTTTTGTTATATTTTGGGATAGCCCTTTTGAGGTCTTTGAGGAAAAAACATTTTTGGCATTCAACTTGTAAAAATTTACATATTTTTTTTTCTCGTGAAACTAAAAACTATTTAAAATAGTCACAACTTTCTTGTATTCTGCATTCAAGAACATTTTTAGCATTTTACGACTTCACTTGCACTCACAACAAGAAACACGTCCAATTTCACTTTGTTCGCATCACATCATCATCACTCATCACACATGCAATGCACTTATCCCATCCATCGCAAGCAATGTACAATGCAAGCTCATTTTTATGATTGTTAGTGGATTGGATTTGGAAAAATATTGGTTGGTTAGATAAAGTGTGCGTACCTTCTTAGAAAATATGTGGCCATTAGCATATTCTTGGACAAACTGGGTTTGAGGCATGAATATATGCAAATTAGTTAGAGTGGTCCAATTTTTTTCGGAAGATGCACAAAAAAAATCTGAATGTTACCATTCTTATCTATACGTTTGTCTTGTGACTTGACTGTGTAATATATTGCAATGCTGTATGCTACAGTGATTGTCCTGTGCTGACTATTTCACTGGCTTTTTTGGTGAAGGCTATATTGATTTCTTACTTGAAGTATTTCTTCTTGTTACTTAGCCATAGCCAAGCTCGCATTACTTTTTCATGTTTTGTGTTGGATGCGTACATTTTTGGAGGACAACCCAATATTCCCAGTAAAATCAGTTTTCTATTTTACAAAGTCACTGGAAAATTATAATCATAATTAATAATTTTTTTCTGCCAAGTAGACGTTATTTTTAATTAGGAACTCGACGAGCACGTCCTTTTAGTTTTGAAATTGTGGATTGGTTAATACAAAAAATATTGAGGTTACCATTTTAAAGCTGTTGTTGAGTGAGAAGGAAGTGGCGCTTTAGAAATTGCTGAAATGTAAGTTTGTTTGATTTTGTGCATGAATTAATTTGATGTAAATATGTTGACACTTTGTTGGTATTTAACAAGCTTTTGTGAAAACGTATTAATTTTGTTTTCTCGACTATTTCTCTGTAGGGCTAAAGGAAAATCGACATGCCCCTTCTGTGGAGAAACACCACGTCACCTACCCCTTCATTTGCTTCGCCATATTGGGGAAAAGCCCTTCCATTGTTCCATCTGTGCACACGAATTCAACACAGAAGGAAGCAAGAAAAGGCATGAACTGTTCCATGGTCAAGGAAGGCGTTTCTCGTGTGACGTTTGCGAAAAAGAATTTCGACAAAAGGAGAATATGACAAGTCACAAGAAAACTGTCCACTGTGAGGAGAAACGACATCAATGCCGTCAATGCAGCTACAAATCGAAATGGAAGAGTGCCCTAAAACAACACATCAATTCCTTCCACGAAGGCTTACGACCTCACAAATGCAACCTCTGTGGAAAATCATTCGGCCAAGCTAGCGATCTAGTAGTTCATATGAGAGTTCACACTGGAGAAAGACCTTTCAGGTGCACAACTTGTCGCAAGGACTTCCCCACATCAGCCCAACTTCAAGTTCATTCAAGAAGCCACAGCGGAGCGCGTCCATATCTCTGCTCAAAGTGCAACAAGTCATTTACACAGAAGAGTCACCTCAACAGGCATCAGCAACTGCACTTGAATGAAAGGAAATTCCAGTGCGACTTGTGTCACAAGACATTCAACCACAAAAGGAATTTGAAGGAGCACAAGCAACGTCACAGTGGCCTTAAGGCATTCAAGTGTCCACTCTGTCGTAAAAAGTTCGTGACTTCTACTGAACTTCGGAGTCATGTTCGGACGCATACTGGAGAGAAGCCCCACAAGTGCACAGTCTGTGCTCAATGTTTCAGTTTAAAGTCGTCGTTGGAGGACCACTTTCGGAGCAAGCATTTGGGTGAAAACCCCTACATTTGTCGAAGGTGTGGAAAGGAGCATGGATACGGTTCGGAACTCTCTCTGCATAAAAGGATCTGCCAAGAATGACAATCATCTTGATCACCAGACCTCACACACACCACTGTTTTTCCTACCTCACGAATTCTACTTTTACGATAATTCCATGTGTGTAAAATATTTGTCATGTGAGGTTTTTATTTCTAGTTTTTGTATTATTAATTATTTAATTATAGTAATTAGTTTCATTTTCATTACTTACTACATTCTTACGTCTGATTCCATGAAATTGATAAAATTATATGACCTCAATTAGCTTTATGAAATTCCGAATAAACAAATAGTGTACCTATTTAACGAACTATTCATTCATAAAATTAATTTTTGTTCATACATTCGAAATAAAAAGAGCATTCATTATTCCCATCCTTACATTTACACTGGGTGTTAACGAAATTACTTTATTAGACTAGACTGCTGTTCGCATATCATTTCCAATTGACAAGTAATTACAATTAGGTTATATTTGTCAAGCAGGTGTGTGTCCTTTAAATCAACTAACCCTTTGTTGCCACAATTAATGCGGAAGAAAGATAATTTCTAAAGCGACTCATGCTTAATGCTGTTTCATAAAAATGTACATCGTTTCGAATTCCCACGTGTAGTCTTCTCCCAATCTTCAATCACATTACCATAATTAACTTTCCACGAACCCCATATCATTTTACGGCATTAAATGCAAACTCTATTTAAATGTAGTTGGAGCAGTAGCACTGTGATCCCTATTTAAAAATAGATTGTATCCCTAACCAACCACCTTATCCTTCTTAAATTGTAAATCACTTTTTAATGGTGCAATTAATTTTTAATCAAAATAAGTAGAAGTACCGTAATAAACTAGATTGTATTTTGAATCGAATTGGTTATATAATTCACACTTTTTACTTTCACTGTTAAATACATGACATTTAATTACTTAACTACTTTACTTCTCAGATTTACATATTCATTCGTTAACAGTTAGTCAACTTCCAAAAGAAAAGAGAGGACCACACGTAACCCTTTTATATTTTACAAGTTGATTACAAACTGCGGTAAAAATGATTACAAGTTAATTTTTAATCAAAATTAATTATGGAGAAATAGATTCTTCACCATGTTAAATGTTATCCACCGTGTCTTCTTTTGGTGCTAATGCACAAGTAAATTAAGCTATTTACCGGACTGTAGCAAGTATTCTAATTAAACCCTCTACTTTTACTCAACTGAAGAAATTAATTAATGTTTTTTTTGAAACCTAATCAATGTACAGAAAAAACCACAATTTAGTTTACTCTGGACTCTCAAAACATCAAAATTGCAAAAATATGCATGGTTGGCTGGTGGTATTTTTGTTTGGTGGAATGGTCAGTTGGTCAAATGTGTTCTCTAGCTATCATCAAATATGAGCATAATTATTTGAAATTAAAGTATAGTGTCATCTTCATCGATAAGCTTACCACGAAATACTACGACGCGACGTATCATTACATTAAATGTAAAAACAAGGCAGGGAAAAAATTAAACTATAAATTAGCGGTTTATCTTAATCATAGATAAGTCATCCACCTTTTATGATTGAAAGTAGGCTGGAAAAATATTGGTTAGTAGGATAGGCTGAGTATGCCTTCCCTTCATTGTTGGCTATATGAGGTCATTAGCATATTTTTTGGATTATCTCGATTTAAGGCATGAATGTATGCAAATGAGATGGAGGGGTCCATTATTTTTAAGGTAAATGTACAAAAAATCTACAATGCTATTCTACTTATTCTTATCTATACGCTTGTCTTCGAGTCTTGACTTGGCTGTGTAATATTGAATATTGGAATGATGTATGGCTGTATGCTGTAGTCAGTATAGTGATCGTGCTTATTAAAGTAGTTTTTTGGTGAAGGCTACGTGCACTTTTCTTATCTGTTGTATTTCTTCTTGTTTACCTTGCCGAAGCCAAGCCCGCTTTACCTTTTCATGTTACCTGTTGGATGCTAGATCTGTAAATCTTGGGAGAAAATCCAATATTTTCAGTAAAATCAGTTTTCCATTCCACAAAGTCGCTGGAGATTTACAATCATCATTATTTAGAGACAAGT
Organism: Entomobrya nicoleti; assembly: GCA_034695465.1. Lineage (NCBI taxonomy): Eukaryota > Metazoa > Arthropoda > Collembola > Entomobryomorpha > Entomobryidae > Entomobrya > Entomobrya nicoleti. The sequence goes on along the minus strand of JAQFZG010001511.1, from coordinate 11,268 downwards.
ACACATTTTATAGTTATGTTTGGTTAGTTAGTTAGTCCTTTTATTATTGACTTTGTGAATTGATTAATACTAAAAAAAATATTGAGGTTGGCATTTTAGGCTGTTGTTGAGTGAGAAGGAAGCTGCGTTTTATAAATTGTTCAAATGTAAGTAGTAAAAAAGTGATTGATATTAAAACAGTTGACGGTTTGTTGGTATTTAACACAGCTCTTGTGAAAATTTATTAATGGTTTCTCGGTTATTTTTCTGTAGGGCAAAAGGAAAATCGACATGCCTGTTCTGTGGGGAAATACATTCCCAACTAACTGTTCATCTGCTTCGTCATATTGGGGAAAAACCGTTTCATTGTTCGGTATGCGCACAGGAGTTCAACACAGAAGGACACAAGAAGACGCATGAACTAATCCATGGACTAGAAAGGCGTTTCTCGTGTGAACTTTGCAAGAAAAGATTTAAGCAAAAGACGAATCTGACACGTCACAAGAAGACTGTCCACTCCGAAGAGAAAAAATATCAGTGTCCTCAGTGCACCTACAAATCAAAATGGGAAAAAAGCCTAAATCAACACATCATGACTAGACACCAAGGCTTACGACCCCACAACTGCAACCTCTGTGGAAAATCTTTTGGCCAAGCTGGCAACCTAGGAGTTCATATGAGAGTTCACACCGGAGAGAGGCCTTTCAGGTGCACTACTTGTCGCAAGAACTTTTCCACATCAACACAACTTCAAGTTCATTCAAGAAGCCACAGCGGAGCGCGTCCATATCGCTGCTCAAAGTGCAACAAGTCATTTAGAGATAGGAGTCACCTCAAAAATCATGAGCAGGTGCACTTGAATGAAAGGAAATTCCAGTGCGACTTGTGTCACAAGGCATTCAACATTAGAGGAAGCTTGAAGGAGCACAAGCAACGTCACAGTGGACTTAAGGCGTTCAAGTGTCCACTCTGTGATAAAAAGTTTCCGACTTCCAGTAACCTTTGGAGCCATGTTCGGTCTCATACTGGAGAGAAGCCCCACAAGTGCACAGTCTGTTTTCAAGCTTTCCGCTATAAATCATCGTTAGAGGACCACTTTCGGAGCAAGCATTTGGGGGAAAATGCCTACATTTGTCGGAGGTGTGGAAAGGAGCATGCACGCAATTCGGATCTCCACCAGCATAAAAGCACCTGCCAAAAACGGCAATCAAAGAATGCCAAATGAGAATACCTCCACATTGTTTTAGTTGCCATTAGACGACTACCGAGCTCAACAAATCTACACTTATGGTTAATCAATTTGTGTGATTCTAGTTTCGTGTTTTAGTAAATTGTAATTTTAGTAATCCTGATCGGATCACCAACAAACCACGCTTTCACGGTCAGCATTATCAATATGGCGATAGTTTTAGAGAAGGGTCCCCCCTTTGGTATAATTTTTTTTTGAAAATTTTTATTTTATTTTTTGACAGAAAAACTTGTGTCGATCTGAGTTTTACTTAAAATAACCTAACTTAACCTAACCTAGCCTCTAATATCAGTATATAACCTAACCGAACCTAACACTCTCATCTCTACATTTTTTAGTAAAAATAAACTCTTTCAAAAATTTTTTTTTTTTTAAATTATACCAAAGGGGGGACCCTTCTCTACTATCGCCATATTGATAATGCCCGCCCGCTTTCACATCTCTTTGTTTTGTCTTCCGTCACAAGATCTGTCTTTATGGTGATATTTGTGTTAATATGTAGTTTGTTTGTGTTACTAGTTTTGATAATATTAATTACTTAATTATATTAATTATTTCATTTTCGTTATTTTTGGCTCGTTCAAATATATTTTTTTTAATTGATAAAATGATATTACATGACATTGAACTAAATTTTGATTAGTTGTTATAAAAACTCAGAATAAACAATTAGCGTACAATGTAAATACAAAGTCATGTGATTAGTTTTTATTTCTTATTTTTCATACTTTAAAAACGATCATCATTAATTAAATCACTATCCATGGTTGCATAATAATATGTTTGTCCCTCAATTATTATCAATTAACCCATGAAAGTTCCGAGAATTAATTTTGCGAAAGAAATATCATTTCAGTACAGAGTGTTTACAATAGAATATTGGGGTAATGAAAGACAGGATATTTATTATTTGAGCCCAATGAAAATATAAAAACTGCATATTTTAAATACTTACTGAATATTATAGAATATTTGAAATTTAAAAAGCATACATACATATTAAACTACCCTTTATTCAATGGATAGAGTATTGCATTAAATTTAAATGTAGTTTGAAAATACATGCTTGAAATATTAATTAAAATGAAAGATGCAATCATAAAAAAGTTTAATTATTTGGCTAATCAATCTCTCGGTCCTATTTTTGTTATATTTTGGGATAAACCCTTTTGAGATCTTTGAGGAAAAAACCTTCTTGCCATTCAAGTTGGGAAAATTTTCATATTTTTTTCTTGTGAAATTAAAAACTATTTAAAATAGTGACAAGTTTCTTGTATCCTGCTGTCAGGAATTTTTTTTCTCATTTTACAACTTCGCATGCACTCACAACAAGAAACCCATCCTATTTCATTTTGTTCACTTCACATCATCATCATCATCACACGTGCAATGCAAATACACTTATCCCATCCATCGCAAGCAATGTACAATGCAAGACAATGTATCTCAGTTATGATTGATAGTGGAATTGAGAAAATATTGATTGGTAAGATAAAGTGTGCGTACCTTCTTGGGCTATACATATGTGGTCATTAGCATATTCTTGGACAAATTGGATTTAAGGCATGAATTTATGCAAATGAGATGGAGGGAACAATTTTTTTGGTAAATGCACAAAATAAATCTAGGATGAGATGCTACTCTTCTAATCTATACGTTTGTCTTGTGACTTGACTGTGTAATATCGGTATGATGTATGTATGCTACAGTGATCGTGACTATTTTAGAAGGCTATTTTGGTGAAGGCTATATTCCTTTCTTACTAGAAGTATTTCTTCTTGTTAGTTAGCCGAAGCCAAGCTCGCATTACTTTTTCATGTTTTGTGTTGGATCAGTAAATTTTTGGAGGACAATAATTTAATATTTGAAGTAAAATCAGTTTTCCATTCGACAAAGTTGCTGGGAAATTTTAATCATAATTAATAATTATTTTCAGACAAGTAGACATTTTTTTCAAGTTATGAGCACGACGAGCACATCCTTTTAGGTTTGAAATTGTGAATTGGTTAATACAAGAAAATATTGAGGTTAGCATTTTAAAGGTGTTGTTGAGTGAGAAGGAAGTGGCTCTTTATAAATTGCTGAAATGTAAGTTTGTTTGATTTTGTCTTTGAATTAATTTGAAGTAAATGTGTTGACATTTTGTTGGTATTTAACAAGCTTTTGTGAAAATGTATTAATTATGTTTTCTCAAATATTTTTATGTAGGGCAAAAGGAAAACCAGTCTGTCCATTCTGTGGGGAAACACCTCCCAAACTACCTGTTCATCTGCTTCGACATATTGAGGAAAAACCCTTTCATTGTACCATCTGTGCACAGGAATTCAACACAGAATCACACAAGAAGAGGCATGAACTGTTCCATGGTCAAGAAAGACGTTTTTCGTGTGACGTTTGCGAAAAAGGATTTAGACAAAAGGAGAATATGACAAGGCACATGAAAACTGTCCACTGTGAGGAGAAACGACATCAATGCCGTCAATGCAGCTTCAAATCGAAATGGAAGGGGAGCCTCCAGAAACACATCATGACTAGACACCAAGGTTTACGACCTCACAAATGCAACCTCTGTGGGAAATTATTCTCTGAAGCTGGCAGCCTAGGAGTTCATATGAGAGTTCACACTGGAGAGAGACCCTTCAAGTGCACAACTTGTCGCAAGAACTTCGCCACATCAGCCCAACTTCAAGTTCATTCCAGACGCCACAGCGGAGCGCGTCCATATTCCTGCTCAAAGTGCAACAAGTCATTTGGAGATAGGAGTACCCTCAAAACTCATCAGCAAGTGCACTTGAATGAAAGGAAATTCCAGTGCGACTTGTGTCACAAGACATTCAACAGGAAATGGGGTTTGAAGGACCACAAGCAACGTCACAGTGGACACAAGGCATTCAAGTGTCTACTCTGTGCTAAAAAGTTCGCGACTTCCATTGACCTTCGGCAACATGTTCGTTCGCATACTGGAGAGAAGCCCCACAAGTGCACAGTCTGTGCTAAAGCTTTCGGTCGTAAAGAACCATTAGAGGACCACTTTCGGAGCAAGCATTTGGGTGAAAATCCCTACATTTGTCGGAGATGTGGAAAGGAGCATGCACGCAATTCAGATCTCCACCAGCATAAAAGCACCTGCCAAAAACGGCAATCAAAGAATCCCACATGACAATACTTCCACATTGTTTTAGTTGCCATTCGACGATTACTGAGCTCAACGAATCTACCTTAATGATAAATCAATTTGTGTGATTCTAATTTCGTGTTTTAGTAAATTGTTATTTTAGTAATCCTGCCTGATCATCAACACACCACGCTTTAACATCTCTTTGTTTTGCCTTCAGTCATCCGTCACAAGACCTGTCTTTAAGGTGAAGCTATTTGTGTTAATATTTAGTCTGTTTGTGTTTCTAGTTTTGGTAATATTAATTACTTAATTATATTAATTATTTTTCATTTTCGTTATTTTTGGCTCGGTCAAATAATTTTTTAAATTGATCAAATGATATTACATGACATTGACTTAAATTATTAGCTATTATAAAACTCCGAATAAACAATTAGTGTACAATGTAAATACATATTCATGTAATCAGTTTTGATTTCTTATTTTCCATACTTTAAAAAATATCAGCATTAACTAATTAATTATTATCCATGGTTGCATAATATGTTTGTCACTCAATTATTCCTCTGCATCAATTAACCCATAAAAGTTCCGAGAATTAATTTTGCGAAAGAAAAGCCATGTGAGCATATCACACAATTTTTACAATAGAATGCACGCTAACATTTTTTTGAACCAAATATTGGGGTAATGAAAGACTGGATATTTGACATTTTTGTTTAATTGGAAATAAAAGACAATTTCACAAATTTACTTACTCAATAAAATAAAATATTCGAAATTTATAAAGCATACATACATATTATACTATACCATATAATATGACCATATTCAGTGGATAGATTATTGCATTAAATTTAAATGTGGTGTGAAAACACATGCTTGAAATATTAATTAAAATGAAAAATTCGACCATAAAATATAAATTATTAGACCAATCAATCTCTCGGTCCTATTTTTGTTATTTTTTTGGGATAACCCTTTTGAGATCTTTGAGGAAAAAAACCTTCTTGATATTCAACTTGTGAAAATGTATATCTTTTTTTTCTCGTGAAATTAAAAACTATTTAAAATAGTCACAAGTTTCTTGTATCCTGCATTCAAGAATATTTTTAACATTTTACGACTTCGCATGCACTCACAACAAGAAACCCATCCAATTTCATTTTGTTCGCATCACATCATCATCATCATCACACGTCACACATGCAATACACTTATCCCATCCATCGCAAGCAATGTACAATGCAATTGGATTTGAGAAAATATTGGTTGGTTAGATAAAGTGTGCCATTAGCATATTCTTGGACAAACTGGATTTAAGGCATGAACCTATGCAAATTAGTTTAAGGGAGTCAAGTTTTTGTCGGAAGATGTACAAAAAAAAATCCTGAATACTACCATTCTTATCTATACATTTGTCTTGTGTCTTGACTGTGTAATGTTGGAATGCTGTATGCTACAGTGATTGTCGGATGTCCTGTCCTGACTATTTTAGTGGTTTTTTTGGTGAAGGCTATATTCATTTCTTATTTGAAGTATTTCTTCTTGTTACTTAGCCACAACCAGGCTCGCATTACTTTTTCATGTTTTGTGTTGGATGTGTAAATTTTTTGAAGGACAATAATTTAATATTTTCAGTAAAATCAGTTTTCAATTTTTCAAAGTCGCTGTAAAATTATAACCATAATTAATAATTATTTTCTGACAAGTAGACGTTTTTTCAAGTTATGAGCACGACGATCCTTTTAGTTTTGAAATTGTGAATTGGTTAATACAAAAAATATTGAGGTTAGCATTTTAAAGCTGTTGTTGAGTGAGAAGGAAGTGGCGCTTTAGAAATTGCTGAAATGTAAGTTTGTTTGATTTTGTGCATGAATTAATTTGATGTAAATGTGAAGACTTTGTTGGCATTTAATATGCCGTTGTGAAAATGTATTAATTATGTTTTTTTACTATTTTTGTGTAGGGCTAAAGGAAAATCGACATGCCCATTCTGTGGGGAAACACCGCGTCACCTACCCCTTCATTTGCTTCGCCATATTGAGGAAAAACCCTTTCACTGTTCCATCTGTGCACACGAATTCAACACAGAAGGAAGCAAGAAAAGGCATGAACTGTTCCATGGTCAAGAAAGACGTTTATCGTGTGACCTTTGCGAAAATAGATTTAGTCGAAAGGAGAATATGACAAGTCACAAGAATACTGTTCACTGTGAGGAGAAACGACATCAATGTCGTCAATGCAGCTACAAATCTAACCGGAAGGGGGACCTCCAGAAACACATCAGGCGCTGCCACCAAGGCTTACGACCTCACAAATGCAACCTTTGTGGAAAATCTTTCGCTGAAGCTAGCGATCTAGGAGGTCATATGAGAGTCCACACTGGAGAGAGACCTTTCAAGTGCACAACTTGCCGCAAGAGCTTCCGCACATCATCAAAACTTGGAGATCATTCAAGAAGCCACAGCGGAGCGCGCCCTTATCCCTGCTCAAAGTGCAACAAGTCATTTGGCGACAGAAGTAACCTCAAGAGGCATCAACAGGTGCACTTGGATGAAAGGAAATTCCAGTGCGACTCGTGTCACAAGACATTCAACACGAAAGGGAATTTGAAGATCCACAAGCAGCGTCATAGTGGCCTTAAAGCATTCAAGTGTCCACTCTGTCCTAAAAAGTTCGCGACTTCCGGTGACCTTCGATGTCATGTTCGTTCGCATACTGGAGAGAAGCCCCACAAGTGCACAGTCTGTGCGAAAGCCTTCGGACGTAAACTTGTGTTAGAGGATCACTTTCGGAGCAAGCATTTGGGTGAAAATCCCTACATTTGTCGGAGGTGTGGCAAGGAGCATGGAACCTGTTCAGGTCTCTCACATCATAAAAGGACCTGCCAAGAATGACAATCATCTAGATCACCAGACCTTACACACACCACTGTTTTTTCTACCTCATGAATTTAACTTTTACGATATTCCCATTTGAGTAAAATATTTGTTGTCAGTTTTTATTTCTAGTTTTCGTATTATTAATTATTTAACTGTAGTGATTAGTTTCATTTTCATTACTTTTGGTTCTTACGTATGATTCCACGAAATTGATAAAATGATATGACCTTAATTAGCTTTATCAAATTTCGAATAAACAAATAGTGTACATATTAAACAAACTATTCATTCATGAAATTAATTTCGTTTTTCATACTTTCAAAAAAGAAGAGCATTCATTTTACCCATGGTTACAATTGCACTGAGTGAGTGTTAACAAAATTAATTCATTAGACTGCTGTTTGCATATCATTTCCAACCGACTAGAAATTACAATCAGGTTATATTTGTCAAGCAGGTGTCCTTTAAATCAATTAACCCAAAATTGTTTCCACAATTAATGCGGAAGAAAGTTAATTTCTAAAGCGATTCATGCTCAATGTTGTTTCATAAAAATGTACATCTTTTCGAATTCCCACATGCAGTCTTCTCCCAATCTCCAATCACATCACCATAACTAACTTTCCACGAAACCCATAACATTTTACGACATTAAATGCAAACTCCATTTAAATGGGGTTGGAGCAGTATCGCTGTGATCCCTAATTAAAAATAGATTGTCTCCCTAACCAACCACCTTATTCTTCTTTAATTGTAAATCACTTTTTAATGGTGCAATGAATTTTTAATCAAAATAAGTAGTAGTGCTGCAATAAACTCGATTGTATTTTGACTTGACTTGGTAATAGAATTCACACCTTTTACTTTCACAAAATATTCACTGTTAATTACTTCACATTTAATTACGTAATAACTTTACTTCTAAGATTTACATATTCATTCATTAACAATTAGTCAACTTCAAAAAAATAGAGGAACACATGTCACGTAACCCTTTTTATATTTTACAAATTGATTACAAACAGCGGTAAAAATGATTACAAGTTAATTTTTAATCAAAATTAATTATGGAGAAATAGATTCTTCATCATGTCAAATGTTAACCTCCGTGTCTCTTTTGGGTGCTAATGTACAAGTAAATTAAGCTAATTACGGGACTGTAGCAAGTATTCTAATTAAACCCTCTACTTTACTCAACTGAAGAAATTAGTTATATTTTTTTGAAATCTAGTCAATGTGCAAAAAAGCTGCAATTAAGTTTTCGCTGGACTCTCAAAACATTTGAAAGTTCCGAGAATTAATTTTGCGAAAGAAATATCATTTCAGCACAGAGTTTTAACAATAGAATCCATGCTAACTTTTTTTTTACCAAATATTGGGGTAATGAAAAACTGGATATTTTACATTTTTGTCCAATGAAAATAAAAAACTGCATAATTTAGTTACTCAATATAATATGTAATAGAATATTCGAAAATTAAAAAGCATACATATTATACTATCCTATATTCAGTGGATAGATTATTTGATTAAATTTAAATGTAGTGTGAAAATGCAAGCTTAAAAAGCTTAATTAAATAAAATGAAAGATGCGATCATAAAAAAATTAATTATTAGACCAATCAATCTCTCGGTCCTATTTTTGTTATATTTTGGGATAGTCCTTTTGAGATCTTTAAGGAAAAAACGAATTTTCCCTTCAAGTTGTGAAAATTCATGTATATTTTTCTCGTGAAATTAAAAACTATTTAAAATAGTCACAACTTTCTTGTATCCTGCATTCAAGAATATTTTTAACATTTTACGACTTCGCATGCACTCACAACAAGAAACCCATCCTATTTCATTTTGTTCGCATCACATCATCATCATCATCACACGTCACACATGCAATACACTTATCCCATCCATCGCAAGCAATGTACAATGCAATTGGATTTGAGAAAATATTGGTTGGTTAGATAAAGTGTGCCCATTAGCATATTATTGGACAAATTGGATTTAAGGCATGAATTTATGCAAATGTGATGGAGGGAACAATTTTTTTGGTAGATGCACAAAATAAATCTAGGATAGATGCTACTCTTCTTATCTATACGTTTGTCTTGTGACTTGACTGTGTGATATCGGAATCGGAATGCTGAATGCTATATAGTATAGTGATTGGCCGGACTTTTTTTTAGTAGATTTTTTTGGTGAAGGCTATATTCATTTCTTGGTACTTGCAGTATTTCTTCTTCTTGTTTAGCCATAGCCAAGCTCGCATTACATTTTCTTTTGTGTTGGATGCGTAAATTTTTGAAGGACAACCCAATATTTTCAGTAAAATCAGTTTTCTATTTTACAAAGTCGCTGGAAAATTATAGCCATAATTAGTAATTATTTTCAGACAAGTAGACGTTTTTTTCAAGTTATGAGCACGACGAGAACGTCCTTTTAGTTTTGAAATTGTGAATTGATTAATACAAAAAGTATTGAGGTTTGAGGTTAGCATTTTAAAGCTGTTGTTGAGTGAGAAGCAAGTGGCGCTTTGTAAATTGTTGAAATGTAAGTTTGTTTGATTTTGTGTAAATGTGTTGACGCTTTGTTGGTGTTTAACATGCTCTTGTGAATATGCATTAATGATGTTTTTTTCAACTATTTTTCTGCAGGGCTAAAGGAAAATCCGCATGTCCATTCTGTGAGGAAACGCCTCAATGGTTACCTAGTCATCTGCTTCGTCATATTGGCGAAAATCCATTCCACTGTTCAATCTGCGAACGGGAATTCAACACAGAATCACACAAGAAGAACCACGAACTGATACACGGGAGAGAAAGCAGCTTCTCGTGTGTCATTTGCAACAAAGCATTTAAACAAAAGACGACTCTGACACGTCACAAGAAGAGTATGCACTCATCTGAGAAAATGCATCAGTGCTCACAGTGCAACTTCAAATCAAAATGGAAGGAGGCCCTTAAACGACACATCATGGCTCGTCATCAAGGCTTACGACCTCACAAATGCAACCTCTGTGGAAAATCTTTCGCTAAGACTGGTAACCTTGGAGTTCATATGAGAGTTCACACTGGAGAGAGACCTTTCAAGTGCACAACTTGTCGCAAGAATTTCTCCACATCAGCACAACTTCAAGATCATTCAAGAAGCCACAGCGGAGCGCGTCCATATCGCTGCTCAAAGTGCAACAAGTCATTTACACAGCGGAGTAACCTCAAGAGTCATGAGCAGTTGCACTTGAATGAAAGGAAATTCCAGTGCGACTTGTGTCCCAAGGCATTCAACTACAAAAGGGATTTGAAGACCCACAAGCAACGTCACCGTGGACTAAAGCCATTCAAGTGTCCACTCTGTCCTAAAAAGTTCGCGACTTCCATTGACCTTCGGCAACATGTTCGGTCGCATACTGGAGAGAAGCCCCACAAGTGCACAGTCTGTGCTAAAACCTTCCGAGATAAAACTCCGTTGGAGGACCACTTTCGGAGCAAGCATTTGGGTGAAAATCCCTACATTTGTCGGAGGTGTGGAAAGGAGCATGCACGCAATTCGAATCTCCATAAGCATAAAAGCACCTGCCAAAACGCAAATCAAAGAATCCCAAATGAGAATACCTCCACATTGTTTTAATTGCCATTAGACGATTACCGAGCTCAACAAGTTTACCTTAATGATAAACCAATATTTGTAATTATAGTTTCGTATTTTAGTAAATGTAATTTTAGTAATCATGATCACCAACAAACCACGCTTTCACATGTCTTTGTTTTGCCTTCCGTCACAAGACCTGTTTTTATGGTTAAGCTTTTTGTGTTAATATTTAGTTTGTTGTGTTTCTAGTTTTGGTAATATTAATTACTTAATTATATTAATTATTTAATTTTCGTTATTTTTGGTTCGTTTAAATAATTTAAAAAATTTGATAAAATGATATGACATGACATTGACTTAAATTTTGATTAGTTGTTATAAAAACTCCGAATAAAAAATTCGCGTACAATGTACATACACAGTCACGTAATTCGTTTTTATTTCTTATTTTC
>JAQFZG010001510.1:0-20798 GCA_034695465.1 Entomobrya nicoleti | reverse complement strand
AATGTCAAACACATGTCATGTGACATATCATTCGAAAGCATTTTTCATTGGCAACAACAATGTTAATCATTATCATGCATCGAATCGTTTCAGCTCCGTCGTTATGATCGCTATTACAGCGGGTTTATTATTTTAAAATCAAGTTAGATATACATACAGACAAAATAACATAACGGGATTTTATATCTTACACTCCTATGTTTTAATTTTTTTTACAGGAGTACTTTATTTCGGTGTTGTTGGATTTTGCAATTGTATGCTAATTGCTAATTGTGTATTGATATTGATACGAGAGCAAGTAGTGTGATATGACGATTTTGAGTATGTAGTAAAGTATGCCAAATACCATTAACTTGTCTCTCCTCCCTTTGCATTCAGTTCCATGACAAACGATTTCTTTCGCTTCGTCATCACCAACATGTTATCAATAAACGAATAGCTTTTTTTTTAAACAACTACCGTACCGATCTCAGGCCAACTGGGAAAGCATTAATGAGCATTCTGACGCGACGTGACGATTAGATGATCAGGAAACTTGATACTTTTCGTTTTCGTCTTTCCATTTCTTCTTCTTCTTCAGGAGTGTAGTCCGATCGGATATAAAAAAATGCATGCTAATCGTAAGCATGAAAATATGATGCAAAGTGAAAATGATAAGAAAAGATTATCCGTCTATATTACGACGAGAGAGAAGTTGGTTGTTTATAAAAGCAAATAGCAATAAAACAAAAATTGGTACTAAAATGCAGCTTTAAAAAACCACCAGACTCATTTTATTTTTATTGCCTATTCTGTGTTAAAATTATGGATCATTTTTGAACTCGTTCTTGATATAAAAAGAGTTGGACGTTGAACCAGCTTAAATACTCTCAAAACATTAGTCAACTGACTCATTCCTCAGAGAAATTAGACAACAAAGCTCTTGCATACATTAAAAAATATTATTAATTTTTGGAAATTAGATTTGATTGTAATGCCATGGAACAGGGTAAAAATAACACTTAATTGATCCAAAATACAATTTGGTTGTTAATTATTTTGCAGAATAAGGCTAAGAAAATGGATAAGTAAAGTTTTGATTATGGGCTTATTTATGATGCTAGAAGTTGTATTTTATTCGGTCACTCGCTTTGCAATAAACAAACAAAACAATGCAAAATGCAAAGCAATGTTATTGAAATGGTAATAATCTCTCAAAAAAGACATGTATGCTTATTTGTTGGGAGGAACTGAAACCTAAACACAGTAGAGGCTCATCTTCATTTCATTAGCAAAGTATGCACAAAAAATCAAGACAAAAACTTGTTGAAAAGATGCATAAAAAAATATTCGTGTGTGCTAATTTCTTATCAGATTTTGAATGTAACGAAACCACTAGTTGGAATTCAGAAATGCAATTTACAATTGAAGTGTATCTGTTGTACCCAACTGAGTCAAAATGCATGAAACATCTCAATAATCACGGAAAGGAATGCATACTAACCATACGTGAAATTATGGGAATCAAAATGAATGCGTATTTTTTATGTGTATTTTCTATTTGTTTATTTGAAAATTCACTAAAAGCTAAAAGTCAATGTCAAATCGCTTTATCTATTTATTTCTTTAAGTTATACGTAACGCCCAAAAGTACGAAACGAATTTCGTACTTTGGTGATCAAGATGATTGTCTTGTGATGCTTTGCAGGCCTTTCTATGCTGAAAGAGATTATTGCCATGGTGTCAATGCTCCTTTCCACATTTTCCACAAATATAGTCATTTTAACCCAAATGCTTGCAGCGAAAGTGGTACTCCAACGTGTCTTTCCGACCGAAGGCTTTAGCACAGCATGAGCACTTGTAGGGCTTCTCTCCAGTATGAGTCCGAACATGACTATGAAGTTCGCTGGAAGTCAAGAACATTTTGGCACAGAGTATACACTTAAATGCCTTATGTCCGATATGACGTTGCTTGTGGTCTTTCAAATTCTCTTTCCAGTTGAAGGCCTTGGGACACAAGTCACACTGGAATTTCCTTCCATTCAAGTGCACCTCCTGATGCCTGACCAAAGTCCACTTTTGTGTGAACGACTTGTTGCACTTTGAGCAGCGATATGGGCGTACTCCGCTGTGGGTGTATGAATGAACTTTAAGTTTTATTGGCGTGGAGAAGTCCTTGGGACAAGTTGTGCACCTGAAAGGTCTCTCTCCAGTGTGAATTCTCATGTGAACTCCTAGGTGGCCAGTTTGGCGAAAAGATTTTCCACAAAGGTTGCATTTGTGACTTCGAATGCCTTGCTGGCGAGACATGATGTGTCTTGAGGTTCCACTTCTGGCTTGATTTGTAGCTGCAATGAGGGCATAGATATATTTTCTCTTCTGAGTGGACCGTCACGTGTCAGACTCGCTTTTTCTTTAAATCTTTTTTTTTTTTTTTTGCAAATTCCACACGAAAAGCGCCTTTCATTACTATGTATAAGTTCATGCCTCTTCTTGTTACATTCTCTGTTAAATTCCTGTGTGTAAACTGAGGAATGGAAGGTCTTCTCGTCAATATGGACAAGCAAATGAGTAGGCAGATGAGAAGGTGTTTCCTCACAGAATATGCATGCAGATTTTCATTTGGACCTACAGAAAAATAGGAGAGTACACGTTCTAGTAAATTTTCACGATACACGGGTTTGATACCTTATAACTTTTAACAAATTTACATAAATTATTTTTTATTGACTTTACTGTACTTACATCCAAACAATTTGTAAAGCTCCGTTGCTTTCTCACCCAACAACAGATTAAAGTACTAATCTTAGTATCCTTTGACAGTAATTATATTTTAAAGAATTTAAGGGATGTGCCTATAACAACTAAAATCTTGTACTTATCTAAAAAATAATTATGATTATAAATTTCTTACAACTTTGCGCAAAACTATTTTAACTAGAAATATCAAAATGTCTTTGACTGCATCCAAGAAGAAAATGAAGCGTTCTTTCTTAGTTAGCGTTAGTCACTGGAAACAAATACATACATGAAACAAGTCACCGCGAGTGACGATCACGATCATCACCAAAATTCCACAATGCAAAATCATAGATAGGTAAACTAGCATCCTGAGGATGCCATCCTCGGTTGTTGCACATAATATAAATACAAAATATGCCGAATATGCCAAAACAAAACACTAAAGGTATGTACAATAGTTTGGATTCCTTTAAAACGCATTTGCAATGCATGGAATTATGGAATCTCTAAGATATGCTAATGAAATAGTCACCACAGTTGACAATCTCTCTTGCTTCATCTTGACATGAAGCAAGCATCACAAAAAGCTAAAAAGCATGAGATGTTAGAATTCCAGTATGCGTATCCAAAATCCAATGAAAAGATCTCCTTCCTCTACCACAACTTTTCCCCAACTTTCATTCAGTCGTTCTTTTACAATAAATTTTTCATTTTTTTAGGAAGTTGCATCCAACTTCTGATTTGTCAGCTGCATGTTTTATTATAGGTCAAATGTCACATGCATTTCTCTGGTGTCTGGATAGTCTGGATGGCGAATGGAAGGGGATAAAGCGAACGGATTGACTATGGCTTTCCCGACTGCTACTCTTCCAACGACGCTTATGTTAGAGACAAAGTAGTAATTGCATCTTACATCATTTCTTATGCATGTCAATCAACAAGATATACTGGCTTCATTTCTTCAACTTGTTCAGTAGTTCAATATCTACTCTACCCTCTACCCATGCATTTTTTTATGCGCAGACTTACTTGTTGCTTGTTTTACTGTAGTTCGGTGCGTGTGTGTGTATAGTAGTACGGTTGGTAACGTTACGGTAACGCTGTGATGATGATAATGCCACTGAACCGGAGGGGAAGGGATATATTGGTCGTATTACAGTTTTTTTGATGAAGTAATTTCATCCACTGTACACAGCCAGCTGGCTTGATTTAAATGGTGTTGGAGTAGCTACGCTGTCTGGCATGCATGCTGTTTAGTTTGGTGCCTGTCACCTGTCAACACCAAAAAATATACCTACACCAAATCGGAGGAACCATGTAAATAATTATGTAAAGTTTAACGTAATGCTGGTTAATAGCATCATCGTATCCCATCTATGTGATTAATTGACTGGTGACTGTGCTCAATTGAAGTTGTGCGTAAAAAGCTTCAGCGTGAAATTTAAAAATCAATTTAAAACAATTGCAAACACGTGGCAAAACTTATTTCATGGCTACTTCCGTCTCCCAAGAATGCAACACATTGTTGCTCAACACGAAGTGTCATTGTTTGTTGTGTCTTGAACATGAAGATCCCGTTGTGCTCCAACAAATTGCCAATGAGAACCCCAGAAAATTGGATTTCCAGTCAGTTTTGTATTATTTGACTGGAGATCCGTTGGAGTTGGGAAGGGGTAATGATGGGAGAACCAAAGAAGGACAATTTTATCCAGTTTTTGACAGTCTCCCGCCTCTTTGTAAACTATGTTACAACATTTTGGCCCAGCTGTATAATTTCCATTGCGAGCTGGTGGAGCTTCAAAGGAAGATGAGGACACAGACTGTGGCGGCCAGACGAATTGTTAAGGCGACTACAAGGAAAAGGGGAGGGATGCGGCCAGAGTTTTTTGATAGACTGAAAATAGGAGGTCTTCCAGAAGGGGATATGAAGGCGATGAAGTCGTTTGTCGGCAATTTTCAGGATTTAATTTTGGAAGGTATGTATAAATTATTTTTATTAATCAATCATAATAATGGACGATTATTTTTGAAAGTACATTGATCTTAAAACTTTTAATTTTAGCTAACCAGAAATCAACGTTCCCTCCGTTGACCCCAATGACCTTGAATGATACCATCGGAGCGGCGTCATCATCATTATCCTACCAAAGTCCAACGTCTACAATTCAACCTTACCATGTTGCATTTGTGGATCCAATGGCTTCAAGGGCTTCAATAACGATTCCTGTACAAACATCCCAGCCTAGGGCGATTGGTGGAATTTTGAATGGGGAAATAGATCTCGTATCACCTCCATCGTCGCCCTTAAATAATCATATTATTATGGTCGATGATCAGAGTAATAATTCCGTTGCTTATGAGTTTGAAGGGACTGAGGAGGAGGAGATGGTGAGACTATATGAAAAGTTGGACGAGAAGGAGGATGATGACGTTGTGATACTCGAGAATGAAACCGGGGGTCAACCTGAGCCTGTGGATGTTTCCAATGTGTTGGACGAAGAAGAATATGAGAGCGATCGCTCAAATGAGCTGGAAGAAGGAGGGTTTGACTTAAACTATTTGCAAAGCAGATTACCTTCCACGATTATCATGGAAGAGGTGGATGAGGAGGAAAATGAAGAACAGATGGTGGAGGAGGGAAATCAAGAGCAAAGAGTGGAGGGAAATGAAGGGCAAAGAGTGGAGGGAAATGAAGAGCAAAGAGTGGAGGGAAATGAAGAGCAAAGAGTTGGGGAAAATGAGGTACAGATAGTGGAGGAAAATATTACTGAAGTAATTGACGTAAAGGATGATGACAATGATATGGAGGGGAAGGACCCAAGGGGAAGTTCAAGCTCAGCTCAATTGCTTCCTCAACAACGTATCTATTTAATTGTTCGGAAGCAGATGACTCCTCCCACCACAACTACTACTACCACCGCAACTTCATCAATGGAGAATTTTGCCGGTGCTGGGGGTCGACCTACACCTAAGCCATACTTGTGTGGGTACAAAACATGCGAAAAAAGATTCAAGACTTACCAGCAGCGTGCCCAACATGAAAGGATTCATTCTTGTTAGTAAATTAAAGTACTTAATTTGTTACAGATTACCATTATTCTCTAATTAATTTGTTCCTGTGGTTTTTGTTTCTTATTTAAGGTGAACGGCCGGAAGTTTGCGACGTTTGTGGTCGCGCATATCGCCAAAGATCCGCCCTATATCGTCATAAGAAGACACACCGTATGTAACATCACGTACAGCAGCGTTTGACTTCGACTTCTAGGCTTGAAAAATCAACGCCAACACTCTCCTCTTTTTTCAATTAAAATATTGAATAACTCTTTGCAAAAATTTTCTTGTCAATATCAATTGTCAATCTCAGCAACAATATCAACGTATTAGTTTATAGTTTTTATTTGTTATAGCTAGAGTTTTAATTATTCTTAAACATATGTGAAATGTTTGTTTTAAACATAAATGATCTAATTATCTCAGAGCATCATCATTGTAATTACAAGAGAGGAAACGCTGTTTATGGGACGGGAACTCTTCCACCCTCCCTCTCCCTGGAGGAAATACTATATTATATTTGTTTGTGGATGATCGAATTAAGTAATTTACTATTTTATTGGTTAGTTTGATGTTGCATGTAGTTTTAGTTAACTAGTGATTCTCACGATTAAGAGAAAAACTAAGCATCCAATATTATCATCACATTTACATTATATCATGGGCCAAAAACTTATGTGCTGAGGAATATTTATTATTTTTTAATCTTAAGAGTGTACAATTGTGATTATATGATCTAAGTCGTCTGATTGAAAAATAAACCGAATTGTTAACCGTAAAAAATCTTTTACCACGTTTACTGCTGGTGACTGGTATTCTTATCAACTTGACTTCTTGTTCGTTTTCTTGGAAAAGGTCTTTGTTGCTTTGAATTGCATTGCCCATTGAAACATTTTTTCTCCCGGCAAACTCAAATAGGTAAACAAAAATATTTAGGTTTCAAGTTTTCAGCAGGGAGGATTTTGAGCAAACACTGGAGAGAATCCCAGATAAAGAGGCCAGTGGGTATTCCATGCATTGTTGATTGATGATTGATAGTTAACAACTTGATTTGATTTTGACAACAATCTTTAATTAAACCAATTTAAAATACCTGCCCATGTCCAAATCCATTGATGTGCTTAGTGATTTATCGTTGTCTAGCTACATAACGCATTATGTCAAGTGTTTTATGCGATTATAGTTTTTAATGTCAAGTGTCAACAGTAAAGAAAGACACGATATGTTTTTGATAATTATAATTAGTGGCATATCATTTTAATTGTATTAGTTAAGGATAACGTTCATCTTTTTTCTTGAGTTCAAAAATATCTTGTATTTTATTTCGCATTGACATCCCACAATAGTTCTAGATTTATTTTGATTGATTGATGATTGACATGATTAGTTAGTCTAACTACAGGTTAGCTTTAGCTACCCGCAATAATGGTGATTTTATAGTTAATAGTGCGTGTATATAAAGTGAGTGTACTAGATTACAGTAGTACACTGTAAGGTTTTAAAAGGGTGAGTGAACTTGTCACATGAAAATAAGGACTAAATATTTAATGATTTTATGATTGTTCTATATTAATTGTCGATTATGCGTGTCTATTTGGTTATATAGCTAGGATTGGTATAGCTTCTAAAAGACAGCCGCTGTGATTATGGATAAAATATTGAAAACGTTGGAGACCATTAAGGTGCCAACTTTATCAGGATCAGATGCAAACATTCCAGGAACCATTATATCAGCAGTGGTGGCTGCAAGTGATTCCGTAAAGACAAAGTAAGCTTTAATTTATGACTATGTACAATTAAGGTCCATAATTTTTCTATAGTTTAAAATGATTGACATTTTTTTTGATCTGTAGGAAAAAGGAACGAATCAGTCACTGCAGATCGGTTACAGATGCCATATGCCTTCCTAGCGTTCAGGGACTGTCGGATTTCCACAAGATTCTGGAAAGTGTTGTGGAAGTCCTGTTTCAACTATCCAGTGACCCTGACTCCGATATCAGATCAGTGGCGTCCGAATGCCTGAATCGCTTAGTCAGGGTATGATGATCCGTTGAACAAAAATTTAAATACTTACACTAAAATGAGTTTCCACCAAATAATTTAAGCTTTTTTCTTTACATTTTTAGACTTTAAAAGACTCACAACAGCCAAAGCTACACATGGAAATTTATAAAGAAATACGACGAAATCAAAATACTAAATCCCTTCGCACCGCACTCGGAATATTTGCACACATCAGTTCCCATATTAAGTTAGTAAACAAAAAATATATATTATATCAATTTAGTATACATTAGATAATCCATTCATATTGAGTTTAGTTTATATTTTGTAAGTGATATTTTACTTTCTTCAACAGACCTCAAAAATGTCGGGCGTTTTTCGCCAGTCTACTCCCATGTTTCGTACAAATTTCCAAGCGAACGGAGGAATATTTGTATGAGAACTTGGCTGGCTACTACTCCGACATATTTCAGAGCCTTGGACCTTTTGCTCAGGATCAAGAGATCAAAGTACTTAAACTCAAAGCTTTAGTATCTGTGCAAGTTAACCCTGTTCATTATCATCATGTCAATTTTTTATGTTCATTTGCAGCATTTATGTAAAGAGTACATAACGAATTTACAATCATCTTCAGCAATAATACGACGCGCTTCAGCTTCTATATTGGTTTCAATATGTCAACATTCAAAAAAGCCACACATTTTTCTGCCAAAACTACTCCACCAAGTTACCGGCTTGCTCAAGCCGAAACTAATGGAAAACAGCGTTTCTGCAATAATTGGAAGCATGCAATGCATCCGCCATATTATTTCTCCTTTGTACAATTTGATTTCCAATTCGAGATCATTTCCTAAATCAGAGGTTCCAAATGTGGTGCTCCAGTTAGTTCAAGTATGCCAATCATTTTTAAAAACTACACATCGTAATTTTAATGTAACTGTATTCATTGTAGGTTAAACTAACTTTCTTCTATTACTTTTTACTCAGGTTTATGAAATGTGTATGATTTTGTGCAATCACGATGACCACAACGTGGTAACAACTAGTCTAGAAACTTTACAACAGCTTTTAACAGAACCAATAGAACCGTTTAAAGCCAGCATTACATCTCCCAATGGAATCGAAAATAGTATTGACAATAGTTCAGCTTTTTCCGCCGCCCAACCACTTCCAAGTCATGGAGGCTCATTAGGTACAATTTTAATTCTATTCCCAGTTAACTTTTATGAAGTATAGTAAAGCCAAAGAATAAAGGTTCATTTTGCTTGTTTTTTTTTCAGAGTCCGAATTAGAATCTCTCACGTTTTCGGAAGATAATGCCGAGCTTCTTGAAACTGACAACGACATTCCAAAATTTAGAAGTTTTCTTTCATCTTCGACCAGTGATTCGAGAGATATGGAGAGTGACATAATTATTTTAAGTAGGAGGAATTCGGATTCACTTACTATAGAGGAAAACCGTACAGGTATGTCGAATTTATAAGATTTGCAATACGTTTAAGCTGAACTTAATTTAAAGCAATTGGATTCAATGTAGTTTATTACAATTTTGTTGTTCCATTATTTTTTTGCAGATGTTGACAGTAATTCGGAAATCTTACAGCATTCCGACGATGAGTCCCTACCAAGAACAAGCCAAGTAATTTTGCATAGCTTTCCGGAACTGCAAATTGGGTCGCTGTATGAAAAGAATCCACCAGTTAATTACTGTGCAAGGTTCCTAGCGTATAATTTCCTACTTGCTGGTAATATTCAGTCAAAGTTTTCTCTTTATCTATTTTCTGGTAATAAAAAAGTACTGTATATTTTTTAACTTTTGAATGTATACTTTGTGTATTTGCAGGGCAAAAAGGTTACGAGCGCCCTGACGGAGAGATCAGAATCAGTGTAAAAGTTTTAGCAATAAATTGTCTGGTAAACTTGGTGAAAATATCGCTAGATATTTATTTCCTTCCGTTGTCACACGACTTAGTGGATTGCAATGATGATGGACCAGAAGGAAGTCACCAGGAAATTAAAGATGTTTCCTTATATGCCACTCATGCGGATCCACTGTTAAGAGGATGTACTTATGTGCTTGTTGGCTACGTTTTGGAAAGTGTGATGGTTCAAAGACATAGAGACAGAGTACAAGGCGAATTATCTCAGTTGACGGACATACTAAAGAAGGGGCTTTCAGACTCATCAAATATCGGAGTAAAGTGTGCTATTTCAGCGGTTCGTAGTTGCTTGGGAAAACTGTGGAGGTTGGATAATTCGGGTTTAGCAGAAGAACTATTTAGTACCAGTTTACAGGTTTCATCAAATCCTTACTGGCTTGTTAAGGTGGGTACATAAAAAGATAAAACTTTCCTGCAGACTGTTCCATTTTGTGTGAATCTAATTGTTTACTTGGTTTGTTGGTATTTACAGGCAGACTTGATTGAGCTGTTAGCCAACGTTGAATGGAGCATTGCGATAACTTGTGAAACCAGGAAGCAGCAAATTTTAAATATTATTTTGGAGTATTTATCTGATGAAGACATCCGTGTTCGAAATGCAGCTGTCCTTTGTTTGCCAAAGTATGAATTTGTTTTTTTTAATTCCAAAGTATTTCCCTACGGGTCATAAAAAATGGAAGTTGGAAATTAAACTCGTCTTGTATTTTTTACTCTGATTAGGTACATTAACGGTGTCTCCATAACAGACGTGTGGAATCCACAACGCTGCGGCATATTATGCCCGCAGTGCATTGTCCAGGACTTGAATTTTAAATTAGATATTGCCTTCGACTCGTCCCCGTGTCGAATCTGTCAGAAACCTGGACCGTTGACAGCGAATATTCTAGAAACCTTACTTGGAAAATTGGTTATTCCAGCTGTGAAGTCAGACAACAAAAATCTGTTTGTATGTAACAAATGGTTGTTAAGTAAAGTGATTTATATAAAAAACATTAAAATTCAGTTCTAACTTGAGTTAAATTCCTTTTTATAGAATGGTTATCAAGCCGCCATTGCACATCTCAGTGAATCATATCCACCAAACATATTCAAAACTGCTTGGCATCTAAAAAGTAAAACCAACGACTCTGGAATGCTACTTGGCTTGTACATGGATCTAGTACGATGCTCCACATACATCCATGATATAAGCGTTCACCAAAGCGTGCTAAAAATTATGTGTAATTTATTTCTGGCCTCTGACTTCCACGACCGCGCAGCTGCAAAAGGAAAATCCTATGATGAAGGAAATCCATTTTTGTCTAACAATACCGCAGTTTGTACATATGGAACAACTTTTATGCAGCATATCATCGCCGTTCTGAAACTTTACCAAAATATTATCGAACAGTCAAGCAGTGCGGGTAGTGGTAGAAAAGTGTCCACATCGCCAGTTATCTCTCCAGTGAAGAAGTTTTCACAAAAGTTGGAGGCAGAGAAGAAAGCTTCAGAATCTGAAACGGATAAAAAAGCCAAAGGTCCCTATTTCTCGACAACTTTGTGCCCGATTCACATGAGGAAAATTAACGAATCCATAACGCAGTCTTGGAAAGTGTATCGTTGTAGCTTGGATTCCGCGGTGGCAGTAAAATTTACCTCGTTACTGTCTGCTTGTCTAGATACTTTGGGAAAAATGTTTTCTGTCATTCGGTCCGATTATCCCGGCATGACAGCGTTAATTGAAGATGTTTTATCAGTTACCAATTCTGTTTTTATCTTTTCTCCAACGGATGCGTTGAAATGTGTTAGAAAGGTAACAATTTAAAGTATTTTTACATAATATTACTTAAATATCTAGACAACTTTGTATTAAAAGCTGTGATTTTTAAAGGTTCTTCAATCCATATTTGCTGGCTACAAAATGGACCAACAAAAAGATCCACAGCCAACCGAATCTAACCCCAGAGACAGATTTGACTTGTTTCTCAATATAACTCAACTCTTGAAGTATTGGTCACAAACTTATCGAACAATTGTGTGTGATTTTATCGATTGCAATTTTACCTTGTGTTTAAATTTAACTTATTCTAGGTTTCCCCAAGAAGAAAAGTCACCTTCCCTTTCAAGATCCTCAGCAGAGGTATCTGCTTTAAGTGCATTTATACGGCAATTCGAACCTGCCGTCGTATCAGGCTTACGGGTAATTAATATTATGCATAATTAAGGATTTTACTTTAAATCTTAGAATCTGTCGTTGTAATTTATTAATTTGTACATAGATTTATACAACAACGAGTGACATCATGGTTCAAGTTGAAGTTCTCCGTTTGCTGAAGCAGCTAATTAGTGGTCACGTCAATTACGGGCTTGTGGACTCTAACCAAGTGTTCCTTGGATTTGTTATAAAACAGATAGCATTCTTGGAAGATGGGCAAATTCGGTACGTCCTTGAAACACAGACAAGAGATATACGATGTATGCATGTATCTAAAGTCCATGTAAGCTTGTACTCTATCGTCATCATTTTCATTTCACAGTGATGCCGCGCTTTTGGTTGAGGAAATGTTCCAATTTCTTACCCTCCTTTCCCACGAACACCACGCTACTAAAAGCTTTGTGGACGTTCCAAAAGTGCTAAACCTTTGCGATATTTTAGTATCCTCGGAATACGCCAGTAATTCAGGTCAGTTGAAATGAGGCCCTTAATCCATGAAAAGGTTTTTTGATGCATTCCAGTTTTAATAATGTGTTGTATAACTATTCTAATTGAATTTATTGTAGGGGTCCGATGTCTAAAGCCAGCAGTTATGGATATTATAGTGAAGAGATTTAAATCAGATCGGAGTAATTGGGAGAAAAAGGAAGTTTCTACACATAGTGAAAATTTACTCCAGTTGATTACTAAAGCCATCAAGCATCCCGATGTTTTGCCTATCATGTGGATTCTTTTGAGTGGGCGTCAGCAAAGGCAGGAACCGAGATGGAACGAAGACTCAGCCGCAGTTTTCCAGAATATTTTGGGAGCTTTTGAAGAAGGAGTTCTGACAATAACGGAAGGTTCATCTTTTAATTATTTGATTGCAACGCTTTGTGCATTGAATAACGATGCAATGCCTCCAGTAGAGGATCTGATAACTAGGTTGCAACGTTTGCTCAACGAAGAGGTAACTTGGCAAATTGAGAAAAAGTGAACCATATGGATAAAATTACAGTAGATTTTAAATATACATATTTTTGGTGATTGCTTTCAGGTGGTAACTGTTGATAGGTGTCTTGCATGGATGTGCACCGTGGCATCGTATTGGGTACTCATTGTAAAGCTGTCAGTCAATGCAGAAAATGGGTCGCGAACAGAATTGTCAGGAAGGTAGACGTCTATGATTTATTTTCGGAAACTAATAATTACATATCATACAAATGAGTTTTATGGACTTGTACTTAAGAGACTATTCTACTTGAAATTTTAGTTTCATCGTCAAATTACTTTTCAAAGCTATGGACAACTATGCAAAATTGTATGTAAGCACCTGTAGTTTCAACCGATCAGCTTTGTTTGCTCAACTATTTGGAGTGATAACGTATTCCTTGTTGCATCTCCTTCAATCAGGTTTGTTAAATTGTTTTATTGGCGAATTCGATGATTAGGTAGAAATATTATTGACATTACAAATTCAAATGAATTATTGCCTACTTTATAGATTCCTATGAAGACCTGAAGCTGGAATTACATTCCGAAACTGTTCTTCCAAATTGGTTGCAATTGCACGCTGCCATTGAGTCATATCCTGATCATGACACAACACTTCGTTTATGTTGCATTGATTTGCTGTCTGGAATAGCGTATCCTAACACAGAAGTGTTTGAGGCATTTTTGAATATTAAGATGGGTCCCAGAAGAGAATTTGTGAATACGGCTCTGACAATAATTATTAATGATTTGGTATGAGAGATTCTTTGAATTTTCATGTTTGCAGGGATACGAAGAACAATTGCTCATGTAAATGTCATGCACAACTTGTTAATTTGTATTTAGAATGGCGGTGATATCCCTACAGTAGAAGAATGGATTATTGTTTCGCGTACCCAAGACGTTTTGGGAATGATCACCAGTCCACCTGCCAAAACGTTCCTATCTCGCCTCAGCAAATTCAGGAAAGGACAATTTCTGGAAAAAATTGAGTCTATAAGTGCGTCTAACCTTCAAGTACGTATAAACCACTCTTGCACATTGATAACAGTTAATTTGAAGAGATTTTTTAACGCTCAGAATGACTAAATTTTAATGACTAACTATGTATTTTTAGAGTGAAGAGTTACAAGGAGACATTCTCGAGTACATGAAATTAGTGGGAGATGAGTTTTTGTGTGAAACCGCTGTACTTGGAATAGAGTTACTAAATCGACTGAAATGTCCGTATTTAGACCTGGATGTATCCCATTTTGTATGTTCTTGTCTAAATAATATTTACACAAGACAAATGCAATTTACACTTAAAGACAGAAATGTCATTAAGTCATTTATGGAGAATGTTACCACAAATATCAGGTTCGTAGAACGTTAATCGTTAAATTAACTCTAGATGCAAACGTTTTTTAAAGTCATTTATGATTAACTTTCTTTGCAAATTTTATCAGATATCCTAGGCTGTGCACAATTGCTGGAGCCATTTTAGGCGATACGACAAACGAGCATACAAAACCAAGCAGAAATGTGGTGTCCATGATTGCACAATGGTGTTCTGAGGAAATAACATCCGTGGAAGGACTTGCTCTTGCCAAGATGCTGAGCTCGTTGAAATTTACACAAGTTATGAACATCTTCTCTCAGAGGGATTTTAATTTGAGGGTTTTACATTTTTGTTTTGTGCATATGCGAAATCTTTATTTGATGGTAAGTTGTTTTAATGGTACATAATACCTTAATTCTAACTCCAGAAATCTAACATCAAGTGACAATATTTTGTATGTAGGACGCCGTTACCACTACAGATGTTATTAGTCTTTTCACATCTGATTCAAGATCCGGTTTAATGGAGAAATGGCCTTTGGGTGTCGCATGTGTAGAATTCGTCGTTGAAACGTTGGATGCATGGGAACACAATGTGTCAGACGATACAATTGTAAGTTTTGAAAAAATAGAACGGCGAATGCTATTGTGTTGATTGTTGATTTAACAAACTCAAACAACAAAATGTTGACTTAATTCTGAAATATTCCAGACTGAATTTGTATCTGGTGGAAAACAGTTTGACTGTGAGTTTCTAAGTAAGTTGCCACTGATGTGGGAGTGCTTAACAGCAATGCTTCATTTGAAGAAAGCTGTGATAATCAACACTGTACCTGAGGATAAAGGATGCTATAATAATTTCATTCCAACGAGAATTTTCACTATTTCATTCCAGGTTGGTAGGATATTCTTTTTTTAAATACTCATTTCCGAATGTTGGCTAATGTTGACGATTTTTGTTTTGGTACGACAGTATATTTTAACGCCTGTCGAGAATAACCATTCGTCAGAAAATAACATTCCACTACAACGCTTACGAACGTTTCTTAATTTTGCTTCGCGAGCGTTTTCGGATCCCAGTTTCGTTAGTTTTTTCAATGTGCGCGATAGTCCACAACATATTTTTATTTGTGTGAGATCCTTACGCTTGACAGTGGAGCAGCTTGTGAAATTGTACAGGATTGATTGGATTTACAATGTTAACAATTCCGGTAAATTGACAGTTTAACCAGTTTTTAAGAAATATGTTATGATACAGATTTGATTTAATTGGTTGTCCTTTTTGTTTGTAGAATACTTTTCCGAAATTGACGAGGAATGTGCCACTGTTTTGATAGACTTTGAGTACTTGATGGATTTCGTATTTCAAGTAAGATGTGGCCGGATTCAATTAGACTCAAGCATATCGAAGCCTTTATGGTATGAACTACTTTTCTAATTAGTATTGTGTCAGCAATGCTTAAATATTTTACATTATATTTCATGGATTTCAAAGATCAAATTTGTAAAATGTTTCCAGGAACATAATTTCTGGTCTTGGAAGATGCGAGTTAATAAATGGCTGGATTCTCATATCGCATTTGAGGTGGAAAACGCAGGCGTCTTGGAAATCTCAAATATTTCCTCCCATCGAGCCAATTCCATTGGAGATTTTGAGAAGTGATCATGAATTACTACTACAATATATATTTAAGTAAGACACCTAAAATGAAATTGATACCTAAAATTCGGAATAAAGTTGACCACCATTATATGTTATATTCATTTTCAATTGTTCTAGATTAAATGTCTTCGGTGTTGCTAGCAAAATTCAGTTTGAAGAAAACTGGGTGATATTCTTATCGGTTATAAATCTGTACGTGGATGAGAGTTTTCAGCTACAGGTATGTACTTACATCCCTCAAAATTAGTAATTTCTTAATGAAAACTTATTTCTGGTTTAAATGAATGGTTTGGAATATTTTTCTAATTTAGATCGTTTCTGCCGGGTTGAAAGCTTTGTCAATGCTGTTACAACAGTGTGTATCCATTGAGTACATAGACAAGCCGTATAATGAAGACCTGTAAGTTTTTCCATTAAAAAACTTGCAATGTAAAATTCTTTTTTATGACGGTCACAGTTTTATCGCATAACTTGATTTTTTTTTATAAAATAGGAATCGTCTAGTCACAAAAATTGATCAAACTTTGCATGATGTTGAACCCAAGTTATGCAAGCAGATCGCCTTTCCATCTCTGTAAGTCTCTACTAGTTGACTTTCAACATTTCATACATAATAGTTACATAATGTGTGGGGAAGTTTATGAACTATATTACATTTTTACGCTTAAAATCAATAGATTGTCAACGGCCTCCAAAAACGTGAGTAATCCACACGGAATCGATGTCAATTCTTGTATTCGATTTCTAACGGATCTGTATACGCAGTGGTTACAAAATCCACAGGTAATTAAACTTACATCTCAGAAAATAAAGTTCTTCATCAATATTTATCAAATGTACAATAACATTGTTTGCCTTTTTTTTAGGGGAAAATGCCATTATTATTGTTGAGTGAAGTGGTGAGAAGTGTTGTAGTACTTTCGGAATATTTTGAAGAAACTCCCCAGTTCCAATGGATGTATGAAACATTAATGGAAGTGTATAAAAGCTTCGAGAAAGAGGATGAAGTACTATGGCCGCATTTGATGTATGGGATTTTTTATTCGGCAGGAAAAATCCAATTGGTATGTACATATAATTGGCACACTAAAACTAGTTTAGTTGTTAATCAGGGATTGTACATTTTTATAATCAATTTTTATGTAATTTTCAGGAGGCTGATCAAACCACCAGTCTTGTCCAATTACTAGAGTCCGCAATAAGCAGCCCGTTTGCAAACGTAGCATTGACGGGCTTGAAATGCGCTCTTACGTATCTTCAAAATTATCCAGAAAATCTAACTGTTTTGGGAAATGTGGTGCCGTATTTGCTCAGATTGACTCAGCTTGATGAAACGTAAGGAAATTCATTAGAATCTTTTGTTAGAGTGAATTATTTGAGTTATATG
This sequence comes from Entomobrya nicoleti, assembly GCA_034695465.1. NCBI lineage: Eukaryota > Metazoa > Arthropoda > Collembola > Entomobryomorpha > Entomobryidae > Entomobrya > Entomobrya nicoleti. The sequence continues at coordinate 3,546 of JAQFZG010001510.1, read as the reverse complement.
AAATACTTACATAGGAAAAATGAAAATGTGTTTAGGAGTCGGGATGCGGAAAGTCATTCATTTGAAGTGTGGAAGGTGCTATTGTTTATCTGGATTCATGGTCCTCAAGAAGGCTTCGGTGTTGTCGATTTTGAACAAGACACTCTGAGAAATATCCTGACAGTTTTAAGTCCAATCAATAAAGCATTTGTATCTGTGAGACTGTTGGTGTTGAGGGTACGTGAAAAAATCATGAATCGCGATTAATAATTTTAATGTGGTAGTTTTAAGTATAGCACCTTTTTATGGCATTGTGTTTTTAGGCTTTGAGGAAAAAGGTTTTAAGTACAGAACTGAAATCAGACGTGAGGAAGAAAATTACGAAGGTTGCTTACGAGACACTGAGCACTCCAAACATCAGTATTTTTATTGAAGCGCTTAAGCTCTATACTACAATATTTTATGTTGGTTAGTAATTTTCGAAAAATAACCATTTTTTGGAGGCTTTATTTTGCTTGAAGTATTTTAGCTTAAAATGTATTTATCTATTTTTTTCTTTTAGATTTCTACCAATTTCGAACTCTAAGCGACCCCGATCCGGAGGTACTGATGCCGATGGCGGAAAGAACTGAGATATTATTTCAGCTGTAAGTGTAATACGCAAATTTATTGTTTTATGATATTTTAGTAGGGATTTTAAAATAAAATTTGTAATTTGTTTAATACAGGCTAAAATCGGGAAACAAATGTAACAACCAAAGTGTATCAAAAGTATTATCATTATTTATCTTGGACTTTCTGCCTCCATCCGAAATATTAAACCGAGTAATTGCAGAGTTCATGTCTCCAAGTCAAACCGCTCCTGAGCTCTTGGCCCCTGTAGTTGCTCAAGTGAGTAATTTCTATTTTTTATATCAAATTACTTTCTTTCAGTGTATTTTTTGAGAGTAATGTCAAATATGGAATGTATTTTAAAAGGTTTTCGAAAAATCAAGACGGAAGCCAAAGGAAGCAGCTTTGGTCCGAGAATGGATTCTCGCCGGGCTGCCAAATTTTTTGAACAGTTCAGACGTTTCAAGGAACATGTGGAGTTTAACTTTATTTTTTATTGGAGTTTCATCTGCAGCAGAGGTATCAACTCTATTACCTTTTGCGTGTTTACGGAGGAGGACCCCTCAAATTCATCAGTTATTTATTCATTCCGCATTGGATCTGTATAGCACGGTAAGCATTTGTGCCAGTTGTGCTTTTCCCTATGACTTATGACAACGTGACGTGACAATTTACCTAAACTAAATAAATTCTTTTCAATTTTAGCTGGACGACTCAAGAAGTAAAGATTTTCGTAGTACATTGCTCCGCAGCAATATGGAAAGCGGAGGTGGAGGAAAAGATTCTAGTCCATTTAGTTACCTTGGAGAACTGTTAAACAAAGCAGATGAGCAGAAGAAGTGCTGGGAAATCGATAGTTGCTCCACGCCATAAAAAGTTATAACGACACGACGTCAAACATTATAAAACTTGAAATATAGTAGCGCAACAGCAATAATAAAACATTAATAATAAAATAGAAAAAGTTAAAATTGTAACCCCGTGTAACCAAAGAGAAAATACATATTAAAATCAATTATAGTGGCCTATATTGTGATTAAAGACAATTCAGATGAATAAAACTACTAAAATATTTAACATATAACCTATTATAAAGCTTATAAAACATATATTGATTCTCATTTTCGTCATTTAATCACTCAATATCCTTCTCCAGAATAAATAGAAAATCAATATTTCATAAATATCTATTCCGAATTTAATCCATTTTATTCATGTTCACCTTTAAATATCAAACTATATCATCTCTATTTTCCAATATTTTCCATTAAAAACAAGCATGTTCCAAATTTAATCTCGGCATTCGCCTGTCATGTCATAATTCTATCTTCCATGTCACGACTTCGTCACTGAGCCCCTATAACAACTTTACAATGTTCGCCACCATTCATTTTCTGATTGGCTGAAATTACTTGCCTCGTTTCGCCTGACGTAGCGATTCAACGTTGTACACATCACAGAAGAACAGATGATGATAATTGACATGCAAGTCGGGAAAAAGGGTAATAGCCATAGCCAGCACAACTCTGCATGTCAAGTAAAAAGGCTGTGTGTATATTCTCTACACACTGCGGTCTCACTCTTTCTGTCTGTCTACTTTATTGCCAAAAAACACCGCAAAGCAGTTGGAAAAGAAAAGGGTAACAAAATACATTTTCCGGAGATTTTTTTTTTCAATAGTAAAAGGAGCCGATCTACAAAGAACAACAACCAAAACTTTCACTCTGGCTGGAGGAGAATATTTGAACTAAATCCACTTGAAAAACAAAAAGAAATATCTATCCTCATTTTTTTCTTACGTGTGGGTAGCATATACCTTTTATGTTGATCTGTTGAGAACCTTTTTTTTATGTGACAGATACCCAGAAAAATAAATAACAATTAAGGAGGATAATATATATTTATAACTGCTCTGCTTATTTAACAAAGTGTGGTGGAATTTAAAAAAGGAGAGATATTTATAGCTATGTTTAGAATTGACAGTTGATGTCTTCTTTTTCGGTTTAAAAAACATCTTGAGACTAGTTGTTCTGACTTCTTGGCCTGGTTGTGATTGGGACTGATCTTCTAAAAAAAATTAAAATATTAATTGGGGAGTTATGAAATTGACTTGTAGACACTGGGAAGTTACTAGTTTTTTTACGAGTTGGCACTGCTAAATAAACTGATTTAGTGTATATATTTTTTTAATTGAACAGTTTGAGCAAAATAGTATAGTATAGTAACATGAGATTGCAGGCGTGGAATTTTATACTTGTACAGTTTATAGTATTGTTTGTAAAATTTTCAAATGCTAGTCTCCCTGGATCGATAACAAGTAGCACTCAAACAAAACCTAGTCGACGGTTAGCTCCTTGTCAGTCATGTCGAACGTTAGTTAATTCGTTTCAGTTGGTGAGTAATTTTGAGATTGAGATATTTTTTTTAAAAGTTATTGAGGTTTTGTAGTTTGAGATTTATTTTAACATTTTTTATTTGTTTCAGGGTTTGGAGAGAACGGCTAAAGGTCATTATGGCGGAGGGGACACGGCTTGGGAGGAGGAGAATAAAAAGGTGTACAAAAATTCTGAACTTCGTCTAGTGGAAATACAAGAAGGGCTTTGCAACGAACTATCTCAAGGGAAAGACCAGTGTCATGAGTTGGCAAATGAGAATGATAATCTGTTGGAGGAATGGTGGCATACTCATAGACATGAGGGGGAGGAACTGCTGCCTTGGCTGTGCATAACAAATCTGAAGGTGTGTTGTCCTGAGAATCATTATGGACCGCAGTGTTTAGCTTGTCTGGGGTATCCGGGGGCTGTATGCTCGGGTCATGGTAAATGTAAGGTGAGTGTGGTGTCAACTGTCAACTTAACTTGGCGGTATTTTAGTAATTTTTGGCAAATTTGTTTGAAGTATAAAAGAATAAAACGTTTTTCTTTAATTTTAAATAGGGAAATGGCACAAGGAAGG
>JAQFZG010001509.1:0-20808 GCA_034695465.1 Entomobrya nicoleti | reverse complement strand
AATAAACCTCACTCTCCCATTAAAATGACTGAATATGCATAGTCAGTCCCATTTTTTGACTTTTAGAAATTCTGACGCAAAATAGCGTGGAAAAGTAGTCTTTTTAGAGCGTCGAGAAATGTTATGCCATATAATAATACTTATTTTCCCATGCCATCGAATAGTCAAACAACCTGTACAAGAGGCTGCCATAATCCCAACAAATATTAAAACCACTGCGACCGACCCAAAAGCAATTTTGAAGATTTTGAAAACGATCTCAATAGTTCTAAACATCTTAAAGTATTTACTCCATTTAAAATTAGAGGCATTAGCAACAGGAAAAAACATTATGGACGTAAACAAAATTAAGGTGTCAAATATCATAATGGCTATTAGTACTACAGAGAGCAAACTTAATATATAAAATGTCATATAAAGTGAAAAATAAAGTACTTCAATAAATTTCACAATAAAGCTGAAGCCAAATATGAGTTCCAAGGGGAAATATGAAACTGCAAGAGGAGACATACTGCAACAAAGTATTACTAGAATGTGACACATTGAAATTCCATAAACAATAAATTCGCTAGGCGGATGTCTATGAAAAATATTTTTTCGAGATGTTTTATAACTTTCAACTGTAAATGTTAGTTTACAGAGTAAGCGAAGCTGGTGTATTTGATTTAAAATATAAATGATTTCTGCGTGACAATGATACTGCAAATCAAAGATACTAATATGTAATATAAAAACGCAAAACATTGTGCCATATCCAACGGCTTGGTCTACGTTGTTAATTGTGTATGATTTCCAGTTGAAGAATAGCCAACATATGTGAAAAATAATAAATGGGAAACACCAACAAAATGATATGAGATGTGATAATGTTCGAAATTGTTTAAAATATGGGTTCGAATATAAACAGCTTTCAGACACAAGTTGTTCGTAGGGAATAAGGTGCCATGGTTGTGGGATCACCTTTTGCAGAATTGAATGAATTGTAAATACACCAGATGTAAGGGTCATATTTCTGTTTGGTTATTATTTATATATACGTAACAATTTATTCCCAAGTCCAGGTTACTTTATATATCTTTAAAATTGCAGCATGGAACCTATCTTTGTGAGTTGACGGTGGCAAGGACGAGTCACTACTAAATTAAGAACTTCAAATTGTAATAAGACTTTGTTGGAAATAAGAATGTAAGCTGTCTTAAATTATTTACAAGATATTTCCATTGTGGTTAGGGTCAAGGTAGGTGTATCTTGATGTGACCAAGTAAACTTTACTGTGTCTTAATGTTGCTAAGTAAAAGGTTATTTGGAGAAATTTATAGTTATATACTAATATGTCTAATACAGGTAGCGAGGTAGGGTTTGTAAGTTTGTTCTGAGCAAAAAGCAAATTGTTTTTCTATATTTAGGCTGAGATAATTATGGAAGGCAATTATGTGAGACATAACCCTATAAGTAGGTTTTGTAAATATCAAATATATTTTAATATTTTATTTGTAAGTTTTATGTTCAAAGTTTAAATGGGATATAACTTCCAATATCTGCTGGTAAATTGTTTTTTTCTGATCATGTAAAGTAAAATTACACAAGAGGTTCTGCAAGTTTACTGGTCATATTGGTTTGTAAAATTGTGACTAAAATGTGACATTAAAATTCCATAAATGATAAGCTTGCTAACTGAAAAAGTATCGAGATATTCCAAAAGCCTTTTTAGGCTGTAAATGCTTGTTTACAGAGTAGCCGAAGCTCATGATTTAAAATGAGATTTAAAGGAACTTGACAACTATAGATATCCAATTAACCCTAGCTTACTGGGGAGTGAACGGGTGGTTTCATAACAAACGCTTGCTCCTTTGAAAGCTTATTATTTCATCACGCTATTTAATAATTTCGCTAGCATCACTCGAAAAATAATGCTTGAAAATCTTGGCGGCGGGCTAGGTGGTTGAATTTTTTTAAGCTTTAGGTGCTGAACGATTTAAGATAGCAGCCAATTACAAAATTATCCCAAATCATCTTATATAAAAAGGCCAAAACTAGAAAGCTATCAAATGCCAAGAATAAATGTGGTAGTGAGTAAAGAAATGGGAGTAACAAGAGATATGGGTTTGAATGTCGAGTTTGGCCGCATACGACGCAGAAACCGAAGGTCATAAAATTTTGTGCTAATGCATATAATATATCCTGACTTATGTAGATGTTAAGATGATGATGTAGATGACTGTCTGTTCAAGTTTTGCAGATTGAATGTACAGAAAAAAACATACAAGGAGCTAAAATGAAATTTTCTCAACATGAGAATTGTGATTTAACGTGATAATTGCCATTAATATGGAAAATATGATATTTAGGACACATGATAATTGCATTTTAACATATTTTATTATAACTTAACACATTTTTGGAGCCTTCCGTGCAAATTGATTTTCTAGGCTTGTTAGAAATCATTTTAATTTTTTTGGGAACACCGATGACCGAATACCTAAGTGATGCACGCTCTTGCCAACAATTCTTGAATTTAAAAGCGTCTACAGGTATATGTTTGTACCCAAGTTGGGGAAAAACTAGTAAATTTGTAGAACAACAATCTTAATGGATAATAAAAGATATCACAAATCTATTGATTGTGTTTGTTCAGATAATATATTACACCAAGATTTAATACCATTAGAGAAATAATAAAAAGGATATCAAATGAGTGAATATTGAATTTTGCATAGAGCGGAAGAAAATATTTACTTTATGAAAAGTTTGATAATGATCCCAATAAAATCGTCCGCGAGTGTTTAAAAAACCTTAAAATGGTTTGCCGAATTAGGTATTCCATGAAATTGTCTATGATTTAGCCATGATATACATGTAAATACTAGTGAACTGTTCCTCAATTTATAAAAGTTGGTTGAAATAAGCAGCATGTTACTTATCTTAAATGGACACGACAATATTAGTTGACATATTGCTTAGACCGAAAGCAGAGCATTTTATTCTTAATATAATAACCTTAATTCCAAATCTTATTTCCATGAAAGAAAAATACATACATTATGATTTGTTAAGACGATACTCCACCCCTATTAAAACCCATTGCTTTTTACGAACCAAAAAATTACGCGGAAAATGATATACACATGTGAAAAACTTGCAGGGAGCTAATTCAATCCCAGAGCTTCCCAACAGAGTGGAGACGTCATTTATGAATTTGCTTGTTCAAGGAATAGAGTTTGTTACACATTTAAAAAAATAACGCTATACTTTTAAAAATGCAGGATATATACAAGTTCAATTTTTGATAAATTAGAAGACCTTTAAACTGTTTAAAACCTACTAATTTGGTCTCCATACGTTAATTTTATTACAAGGATAAAAAACAAACAAACGTATTTAAAAACTGAATAATTCCATATAATCAGAAATATTTTGCAATGAGATTTTGCAAGACAAGGTGAAATAACTTGCGAAGTATAATGTAAAATAATAAGACAATTTGACAAATTTAAAGTAAAACCAGAATAACGAAATATTTTCCAGGGAACTGATTTTTTGCATAATGTCTTGTTTTGTTATATTTCATTTTTATTACATATTTTTAGCTCTCAATACTAGTTTTTATACAAAGAGACCTCGTCAAAATTCACTGATTACATGTTAAATGAATGCCTTTTTAAGGTTCGGAATAAGCAAATTAGAATGTGAACGACAAAACATATATAGAAAGGTTTTTGAATCCTTGAAATAGAATGATGAAGTCAGTGTAAGTTTCCATGATAAGAATAAAACCATGTTTCCTGATTGTAAGATGTGCAACTTGTGATTTTACCTGTTAGGTGTGTTCATACATAAAACGAGAACTGAGCAAAATGTACGGATACTTTCGAGTCAGTTTCCATTTCATTCAGTATAGACATTAGGCATTATTAGCATTACAGAAATTTACCTGCAAATTCATGAAAATATTCAGCGTGGTTGTTGCAAAAAGAGACTTGCCTTCATTATTCATATGAGTTGCTTTTTGGCTACCAATCTATAGTTTGCGATTGTGTTCGTCAGAACAAATGCTGTTGAAAATTAGTATATACTTTGCTGCATGCAGAAATTCATTACTAAGTAAATAAAATAATTAAAGACTTAAAAATGTATATGCATCGAATTTTGCATAATTAAATTCCTAAAAATAGCTTCGGAATTTTACAATGTCAACCCCACTAGTCTGGAAATCGTGGGAAATCACTAACACTGTATACAATTTTATTCTCCGCTACCCTTTTCATTTAACTGTATCCCCCAAACAAGAGAAATTAGGATTAGAAAATAAAAAAACAAAAGAAGTTCCACTATTTATATCACTAATTATTTTACTGGCGGCCTTACATTTTTACGTTCTTCTTATTTTAAAAGCTTTGGTTTTGAAAACCTTATCAGCAAAACCTCATTTAGTATTAGTAAATATTGCAGTCTTTGGAATGGTTTTTCTTTGTTTATTACTTGCAGCCATTATACTACATTACGATCACACATTGGTACAGTATTATAACACCAGTTTGAATTTTAAACAACTATTACTACCAATAAATATAAATGCAAATGAGAACCCAGTATTTTCGTTATTGCATTTACTAAAAAAAGGTAAATATTTCATTCAATTTTATCATATTTGTTCTAAAACATTAAATAATTTACCATGTTTGTCTTTTTTAGAATTCGCTTTATTGACTAAAGGAAATAATGTAGATACGAACGGTTTGCTAGTTATTGTACTTACTGTTATACTTATTAATATCGGCGTGTTGTTAGCACCGTTTGGAGTTATGACAGGACTTGATCCATTTACTCAAATTATTGGGTTATATTATCCAGATCTAAACAAAAACATATTTCAAATCGTAGTCGTAAAGTTTTTATGTTTAGTGCCAACACAATGGTGTACATTGGAAAGTACTAGAATTTACATTACTCTTAGCATACCTGCAGTAACTATTCATAACATGTATGTACATATTTTGGAGAACATTGAATCCAGACCGCTAAATCGAGATACTCTTCTATTATATCAGCAATTACAATGCATCAATCAAATAGGTGATGATTTTAATGCAAAAGCAGCCGGAGCTTTACTTGGGATCGGATTTTTAATATTTGTACTTGGAAATTGGATAATAATTTCAGGCTTAAACGTGATTCCTTTCGAAATGTATCTTTTACTTACTGGAATAACCCTTATTTTATTATGTTTCAAACGATGCCATTAATTATAAAATCTAACGAAGTTAGCAATACAATTATTACGAATTGGAGATATAGAGTATTTAAACAAGTCGGGTGGGTTAAGTATTGGAAGAAAAAGATTGAAGCTCAGCGGAATATATCGATTTCTTACGGTCTTACTAAATTCGAGAAAGATACGCAGATTAACTACTACTCTAACATTGTAAATTACACTATAAATGCTCATATACTGTTTTAACATATCACTAAAAAGAATTGATATGATTTGTAATAAATTAAATTATAAACTTAACCGTGTAACAATTAGTGAATTCATCCGTTGTTATCTTACTTAAACATATTCTGGGTATATATTTATTTATTTATTCAAGGAGAGAAAAAAAAGTATCTTAAGCAGTGCTGTTACACGTAATTATTGAGAGTTGAGATTAACAGCACAAACTTATGTTACAATTGAGATCAATGCAAGATTTTACTATTTTACCGTGTCGAGCAAAATTATTGATACCGTATTATGAATAATATCGTCAGAAATGTACAAGCCATGTTGTGCCGTGGCCACTCCGTACGGCCCTAGGGAAAATCCAAATGGTTTACAAGCTCGTAACATTTTCCGCTCCTCTCTTCTTTTCAAATGGAGCTTCCAAAATTTCTTAAACTTCTTAGTATTCTTATAAGGAACATGTTCTAAATACGTTTGTATCATAGCGACGATAAAGCCCATAATAGCTACACACGGCATCATCATATAATAAACTAGAGGTATTTTACCATACAATTTTATAGTCATATACCAACAACACGAAGACAACATGTTTCCAACAAAAATTGTAACAACTTGAAAGTAAATATCAACAATGTTTACCAAATTGACAAATATATGTAAACCTTGGAATCGCCTGTAACAACTGTAAAACGAAACATGACAATTTTGCTTTGGATATCTGTTGTGGTTTGGAAACATTTGGGATGAATAAAGCATTGCGTTTTCTAAAATTACAATAAAAAATAAAAATATGGACAACACATTGGAACCTCCGTGTACTACTGCAACTGAGTATGCAAATGCTTCAATAGTTTTCTCAGCAAATGTAGATCCCAAAACCAACTGCAGCGGACAATATGGAATTACAAATGGTCCGCAGAAGACCGCTAATGTAGGAATTATAAATGACAACGAAAAACCAAGCACAGCCAATTGGAATATTGTTCGATTTCTTGAAGAAGGTAAACGTATACGGTAGGCTGAATTCGAAGCGTTTACGGAGAGAGTGCCAAATTGATAGGCTTGATTCAAGAGGTACGTTACGGCTTCATATTTCGTATGAAGCACCAAAAATACCGGTACATGTATTGTTGTCATACAAGTCAATATGCCATATAGAGCGGCCTCATCAACGTGGTGAATAGTGTAGACTTTCCAATGAGTAATTAACCACAGAAAACGACAAATTATAAGTGGAAAGCATACGAAGCAAATGACGTAAAACAAGTTTCTACTTAGTTTGTAGATTGGCTTAAAATATTCCAAACTAGGTCTCGAGCACAATTCCTTTAAATCGATGTGAAAACGTTGAGGGATTACTTTTTGGATGATTGAATAGGCTTCAAATGAAGCCAAAGTTAGAGACATCTTTAGTTTAAGTGATGCACAAGTTTAAAGCCAGTCAAATTTATTAGGAACTGCAGTTATTTTTTTCAGAAAGTTTGTATTTAGAATTACGAAACTTAAAGATTCCGAACTATTTACGTGAAGGTGTCATCGTTTCCACCAATATTACAAAAGTCGATCAAATTGATAAGATTTTAAACGTTTCGTACTACCACAAAATATTTCTCAACAATTTAATTATGTTCGCATTTTTATATTAAAAAATAGTTAAATTGGCATGGTATAATTAAAAAGTCTGACTGAATTAAATAAATTTCAAAATTAGGAGAATAATACTTTCAGATAAGTTTTTAAAATGTATAATGCGAAACAAGCGGAGATTACTTCCTGACTGGCAATTTAAGTTTAAGTATGTTTTAAGTTAAAGTTACATACACATGTTTTAAATATAAATATGTGAAAAAGTATGGAACAAAAGTTTCGTCGCATGTATTCGATCGATATTGTATATTTTTGGATTAGATAACTAGGCAAGCTTATAATTTATAAGTATTAAAAAATTGTTTTTCGACAAAGTAATTTTTTGTAAAATCTCATTTATTTTAATATTTAAATAGTTATTTTGAGTTTTATGTTGGAATATAACATAGTTTTAACATTATTTTGATTTATGTCAGTATTTTTTTCTGAATATTTTAAGTATGTTTTTCGGGTAAAATTAGAAAATGCGCAGATATAGTATGCTGACATACATAGTGCGTTTCATAATTCCGTAGCCACGTTAAAATTGTGATCTCTAAGTAGTAGGTCGTTGAATAGGCCAGATGTTGATATCATAAGATATCCAAGGTTCTTACTTAAAAATATGCCCAAGCATTGTCATGTATGGACTCCTGTTCACTAATGGTAGCTCAGAAACCAAAAAATGTAAAACTTAAATTAAGAAAGAATGTCATTTTACAACTGTATTTTACTTTAGGCTTGCCTTAAAGCTTGGTCAACTAAAAACAACACATCTTTTAAGGTACAATATCACCCATATTTTGAGCTATAAAGAGAGCCGTCAAAAACGCTTCCTAGTGACGAAATTTGTACCAAGCAGAAGAATTGAAATGACGATCGTCAATTTGCCAAAATTTCTAGAAAAATTAGAATATAAAATGAGATGTTTGAGAAGGACAACAAATGCAGAAATATCCAAATAGCATTAAAAGTAAAACGTAATGTAAGCAATAATTTGAGTACTTTAGATTATCTGTGAAACCATTTTTGACGATATGCTGGCTAGATTACTCGAAGTTGGCATCTCTTGAAACGCAAAAGCGCAAAATCGAATTTTGATGAAAATCATGCCTCATGCAGTTTCGAAGTTTTCCGCTTCCCAGACCAAATAGTAGCCATAATTAAATTCTCTGCTTAATTTGATTAATTTAAAACCAAAATTATGACATTTCACGTCTAGATAAGTAAGTTATGACAACTTGAAATATGGAGTAACAAAAATGTCCCAAAAATCCGGTTTTTGACTTAATTACCTTCAGCCACGTTACTCTTACGATGATCTAACTGGACAAAAATCCTTCAGCACATTTTTAAGTTAGAACATTGGCTATCGTATAATATCAACATCGGGAATATTAATCAACTTACTGCTTAGATATCACAATTTATATTTGGCTACGGAATTATGAAACGGACTATGTATATCAGAAAAGGGGTACATTAGAATATAACGCTTTGTAATACGGTTGAGACTGACTTCATGGGGGACGAGGGCTGACTTCACAAGGAATGGGGGCCAACTTCTCGGGCGATGGGGGCTGCCTGACTTCACCCATATATTATGCTACGAGTGGAAAAGAAATCAGCTGATACGAAGATCCAGCGTACGATCTCTTTGATTATTGGCAGCTAAATAATACAGTATTTTCCCATATATAAAAAACAATGTGTCTGTGGTGAAAAAAAACTTCCATCTGAAAATCTTTACTCTAATCGTGTTGAGATTACTAATTGTAGAACACATGACATTTTAAGTTATCAAGACTTCATTGAATAGCGTTGATTCATTCATTCAACTTCAAGAGTTGATTTTCATTTGAATGGCTTAGAATTTTGGAGTCAACAAATCATGGCACCTCCAATTCCCTGTAAACACTGTAAAAAGAATATTAAACCAGACAAACTCGGGAAAGTGTCCAAATGCAGTGCAAAATCACTGAAAAAACAACTTGAACATCGAAGTCCACCGGATGGAGTGCCATACAATTTTGAAGTGAATAAAGAAGGCCAAAATGACTGGTTTTGTAGCAAGTGCAAACACGAGATCAAGGGTAATGGAATGAAAATTAAATTCGACCCTCTATAACAAATATAACCTTGTATTGTAATATAGTATTGTGTATGCATGCATGCGTGTATGTGTGCATATAATTAACTTCAACCACAAAACCACTCAATTATTTGTGTGTGTGCATTCTACGCTCGTAAACCGAAGACTGACTTTATTCCTTCATTCCTCATCAAATCTCAACATCTCGTAATCATACATCAATCTCATGCTTGCTAATAAAGGAGTATCATGTCACCATGTCCAGCATAATATACTATACATAACATTACATAAATATATCTAGTCATGTCATTTATGTGACACCTCTTCCAAGGCGAGATAACAATTCAGAAGAAAAAGCTCCTGCCGCCGTGAATCCAACAGCGAGTAAAGCAGTACCTGTATCACAATCAAGCCAACCACTCGTTCAACAGTGCTTCAAGTGCAAACAATTCAAGATGAGTATTAAACATTTGGGAAACTCTACAAGTACAATGGTCACTCTGTCAAGACATGGCTTTGGAATCAAACTCCACCGGATGGAGTGCCCTACAAGTTGGACAAGGAAAATAGTGATTGGTTCTGTTGCAAGTGCCGATGGAAGATAAAGACACACAATAAAACTGCAACCGCTGATCGTAATTTGAATAAGCGTCCAGTCTGTTTTAATAACATGTTGGAAGAAATGTATGAAGAAACTAATGTACAAAATTTATCTTCTCAAAAATAAATCTGTTTATTCAAAATTTCGTTTTAAAAGACATACAATTTTTTTTAAACTTATTTATTTAACATCATATATTATCTTCTTTTCTTATCTCCCAGCTTCAGTTTTTGAGTACGCATCTGATGACATTTAAAATAGGTCACTGTCCTAACTGTATGTTGATGCATGTTTGCATCAATTGTGCACAAACAAGTCTCTATGCTTATACACCATCAATCATGTTAGCTAGATATTTATTTTAAAACTTTGGCTCTGGATGAATTTCAAAACATAAAACTTGACATATCATAAAAGGTATTGAATAAGTTTGGTTTTCAAAATGTAAATATATTTCAAATTCTTTTCTAAAAACAAATCTACAAAGCATCCAATAAAATTATATTAATCATATTTTGAATCATGTCGTCACAAATAATTATACCAAGTTGAGCCCTTCCTAACCCATAGGGTCCTAAATTAAATCCAATTGGCTTACAACCTTGGATCATTTTCTTATCTTCCATTCTTCTTAAATTCAAGCGCCAAAACTTTAAAAATCTTTTCGAGTTTTCATATGGAATATTACATAAGAATAAGAGAATTAATGCATAACTAAAACCCACCACTGTTAAAACAGGCATTATAAAGTATATAATAGTATTGATTCTTCCATACCATCGAATTGCCAAACAACCAGTGCAAGAGGTTATCATTATCCCAACAAATATGAAAACAACTGCGAATGGTCGGAAAGCATTGTTGAAAATTTTGAAAACGATCTCAGATGTTCTAAACATCTTAAAATATTTACTTAATGTTAACATAGAGCCACTAGTAGGAAAAAACATTTTAGACGTAAACAAAATTAAGGTGTCAAGGATAATAATGACTACTAGTACTGCAGATAATAAACTTAGTGCATGACATGTTATAAGGATTGACAAATAAAGTACTTCCACTAATTGGACAACAACGTTCGAGCCAAATGTAAGTTGCAAGGGGCAATACGAAACTACTAATGGGGGAGTACTGCAACAAGGTATTACGGGAATGTGCCACATTGAAATTCCGTAAACAATTAGCTCGCTAACTGAATATCTACGGAAAATAGTTTTACGAGAACTTTCGGCAGTAAATTCTTCTTCACAGAGTAAACGAAGCTGATGTATTTGATTTAAAATAAAGATGATTTCTGTGTGACAGTGATACTGCAATTCAAAGATACTAAGATAGATTATAAAAAAGCAAAACATTAATCCGTATGTAACAGCTTCTTCCACGTTATTAATTGTGTATGACTTCCAGTTGAAGAATAGCCAGCATATGCGAAGAAAAACAAATGGGAAATACCAACAAATTAATAAGAGGCGTGATATTACTCGAATGTTTCGAAAAATAGGGTTGGAATATAAACAGCTTCTGGTGGCACGCTGCTGGTCGCGTATTAGGTGCCATGGCTGCGGGACCACCTTTTGCAGAACAGAATGAATAGTAAACACACCAGACGTAAGAGTCATACTTCTATTTGATTGGTCTATTTCAGGATTTCACTATATGGGACTTTAAAAAAGCGATGGAAAACTTTATATAGGGGCAATAGTGGGTAATGAATGCTATTTATAATATAAGCTTCATGTTTTTCGTTGGTCTGTTCTGTGTAGAAATCACTACTAAATGAAGAATTCTAAATTGAAGTATTAGACTTTGGAGGAAAACTATGTCTTTAATTATTTACAAGGCATTTAATTTGTATGTAACGTAATAAAAGAGTTTTCTTCTTCTTGACATACCATAATCTTTATCGAATATATGTAGTCGAAACTATTTAGTCGACCAATTTTATAATGGTCGAATTGCACATGGAAGTACCTTATGCTGTAGAATTTATTGAACTGTAATAGTGTGATGTAAATATTGTTGACACACTTACTTGTGATTATTAAAATCTTATCTTGAGAGACCGAATTATAATTTTTATACATATGAACACACTAAATTTACAGGCATAATTTAAGATTAAAATTTAACAGTTAATATTATAGTTTCCATTTAGTCTACATAAATAATCGCAATCTTTATCTCTATCTCTGCCTAAATTCGATCAAAATATTTCATCTAAATAAACGTAGACTTAATCCATTTCATCCAAAACTAAAGTTATTCTGCACCTATATAATACTAATTAAATTTAGAATATTTATGGGTCGACTAATAAAATTTGACAACGAATTTAATGTAGTAAAAAATGATTTACTTCTAGGCAAGGTGACTTCCATAAAGTATACTAAGAGGAACTTATATACACACGTTTACCAGTGATTATAGGTATGAATGTTTCACAAGTTCATTTACATGTTTTCACATATAGGTATTCATACGGCTTATTCTAAGCGAGAAAGAAAGTCATGCATGTCAAAATCAAATGTATTTAAAAATTTGATTTCCAAGTTTTAATTTTGAAGTTTAGGTAGGATAATATGAAGTTGAATACCTGTTTGTAAGTTGTATTTTTTAAGAAAATTGTCAATCATGTAAAGCAAAATTACAGCAAATTTCAATCATGTATAGTTTTTTTTGTGCAGAGTGTTTTTTTCGATATAATATGCTGGAAGCAATGTTCGAAGGAGAAACAAGTCCACAGAATTAAAGTTCTCAAAAATAAATCTATTTATTCAAAATTAATTTCAAAGAATAGCAAACAATATGCTCGCTAATTTATTTAACATACTTTATCTTTTCGACACTTTTCTCTTATCCCCCAACTTCATTTTATGAGTATGCGTCTGATGATACTTTAAATAGGTCATTGTCCTGAATCCCTTCCCACAAACTTTACACTTATACGGATCCTTCCCCTCGTTTTCATGCGTCTCCTCATGATGCTTTAAATTCTTCTTTAGATGAAATCCCTTTCCACAATACTGACACTTCAATTCCGGTTCCTTATTCCCATCTTCACCATGTCTCGTTTTCATGTGACTCTCCAGCAGCTCACTTCTCACAAATCTTAAACGACATCCCTTCACAGAACATTGAAACTTCCTTACAGCTTGTCGAGTTACTCCGGGGTCATCCTCATGTCGCCTTAAATGCAGTTTCAAGTGTGCTGCCGATTTAAAACTTTTCGGGCACAAGTGACACATATGCTTTCGAGCAGTGGTATGAGTATAGTACATATGAGTTGTCAAATTTTTCACAAATTTACCACAAATTTCACAATCACCAGAACCCATGTGATTTTGTACTGCTGGTGATGACGACGATGACGCGGTAATATCTTCTATGTTGGGCTTCTTTCTAGCTCTGGTTTTATTTGTCGGTCCTCCAAGTTTGCAGCTTGTGGTTCTCTTATGCATATACAGATAGTCCCGACAAGAAAATGAGTTTCCACAAATTTGACATTTAAAGGGCTTCTTAGCCCTGCCATCCTCATGTTCCCTTTGTCGGTGGCTAACGAAGGCATTTTTGACATAAAACTGCTGGTCGCACTGGTCGCATTTCCATCTGGGGATCCCTTTGTGTCGGTCCATGTGAGATTGGTAATTGTTCCAAACAGCAAAGGTTCGGGTACAGCCGTGACCCCAGGTGCACGAATATATGCCAGATTCCCCAAGATGCTTGT
The DNA here is from genome assembly GCA_034695465.1 of Entomobrya nicoleti. Lineage (NCBI taxonomy): Eukaryota > Metazoa > Arthropoda > Collembola > Entomobryomorpha > Entomobryidae > Entomobrya > Entomobrya nicoleti. Next base: position 7,316 of record JAQFZG010001509.1, on the reverse strand, counting down.
AACGAAGGTGGTATTCACATGTTTTTCTCATTTTGAAAGACTTTGGACATCCAGGAGGCTGGTCTTTTTGACACTTTTTGAAAGGATGGTATAGGAATTTGGGGATGACATCTTTTGAGGTGCATTTTTAGGTAAGCTGAAGTTCTAAAGAATTTATGGCATTGGGGGTCAAGGCATTTGAAATCATCGGGCATGGCGACGGAGGACTTGACAGGTTTGAATTTATTGGAGCCTGAATGGTGGCGCTTTTTGTGGCGGTTGAGATTGTCCTTTAATTTGTATGATATTTTGCACACTGCACAATAATGCTGTAAAGGTTTCCCTTCCTGAAGGTTATCTTGAGATGGATTCATTTCCAAGTCAGGTTCAGTGGGTTCCTCCTTAAAATTTTCAGCGAGGGGGTCATCTTCATCGTTATCCCCACCTTCTCCTAATTCACAGGAATTTGCATTGCTTTCAATGATCTCCTCTTCGTCATCGTCGTCCTCTTCTTCACCATCAGAAGATGAACAAGATGAGTGTGGTGATGTCATTCCCGATGATACGCTGTCACTGTCACCATCCTTATCTTTTTTATTTGCGGCTTCTTTTTCTGGAATTATTAATAGGATGCGCTGTTGGTTGTTATTTGAAACCTCCACTTCATTTTCGTCATTATCCACCTCATCCTTAACGTCTTCTTCATTTTTGCAAGCTAATTCATCTTCAGAATCATCATCCCCATTGCAACTAGAAGACTCCTTCTGTGGATCTCCTTTCACTGTGGAAACCGGACGAGGATCTGGTACTGGCGACGCCCAATCTTGCACAATGAAAGGGTACTCACATTTATTGAATCTGCCTGAAATATTGCACAAATAAACAATTTACAAAAAAAATAGCTGGAACTAATTATATTACAACTGAAATAGATTGGATTGGAGGAGTATTTTAATTAAACACAATGCTTGTATTTACCTTCATTATGTAAACAGAGCTTACGCCAAATCACTTTATAATTTTCATCCTTGTCAAACCCTCTGTCATCATCCTTTATACTGTTTTGTAAGGTTTCCACAATTTTCCTCTGAATCTTCCGGAACTTTCCAGCTGCCTCCCTAATTTGTTGATATAATTTTCGAGCTTGTTGAATTGCAAAACTGCACTGATCACACCACCGTACTAAATTGGATTCCAAAAGGAGCAGATGATCAGCATTAATTAGGTTCCCATCCACTACTAAAGATATTCCAGGTGTTGGGGGGATTTCCAATAGAATTCTGAACAGAAACGAGACATCCTCTCCTCGTTCTCCTTCATTCGGCTTATCATCGTCACTTTCTTCCTCATCATTAATTGTGATTACTTTACACAGAATACAACTGCTAGTTGTTTGGTTTTCCACACTTTCCATTTTTCTGTAAATTTAATCGAGATCAAACGAAAAAAAAATACCATTTAAATTAGTTGATTTTGCCTACGACATTTGCCAAACAAACATGTGGAATTTTAATACATACAATCAGGCTTGTCGTCAGAGCTCAGCTGTTTCATGTTCGTTCTTCTTTGATGCATGCATATAACATATAACCCAAACAAGGAGCAACCATACCGAGCGTTCCTCCTCTCTGGATTATCAAAGTAAAATGCAGATGACTGTAAAAAACCTAAAAGCTCGAAAACTTGTCCATAAAAAAGTACATTTTTTGATTCTCAGTTAATTGTTTAATAAAAATATAATTTATGTTCTAATTTAATTCATTTGATGATCATTTATCTTTTTGACACCTTTCTCTTATCATCCAACTTCATTTTGTGAGTATGCTTCTGATGATACTTTAAATATGTCATTGTCCTAAATCCCTTCCCACAAACTTTACACCCATATGGATCCTTCCCTTCATTAGCATGCGTCTCCTCATGATGATTTAAATCCTTCTTTAAATAAAATCCCTTTCCACAATACTGACACTTCAACTTTGGTGCCTTTTCCCCATCCTCTCCATGAACCCTTTTCGTGTGACTTTCCAGCAACTCAGTTCTCGGAAACCTCAAACGACATCCCTTCACAGAACATTGGTACTTATTTTTAGCCGACCAGGGTACTTCAACGTTACGCTCCTTTGAGGGTGTACCCCCATGTCGTTTTAAATGCTCTTTTAAAAGTTTTCCAGATTTAAAACTTTTTGGGCATAAATGACACATGTGCATTGTAGTAGCCAGTGGTGATAATGATGAAGAATTAATTTTATTAGATTTGCTACCAGTTGTTCTTTGGGTTGTTGATTGCTTCTTTTTCGGGCGTCCTTTAGGTTTATTGCAGGTGACAGACTTATGGCAATACAGATTATCCCGACATGAAAACGCTTTCCCACAAGTTTCACAAACGAACGGTTTCGTAATGTTCCCACCCTCATGTTCCCTTTGTTGATGGCCAATGAAGGGATTCTTAGAATAAAACTGCTTATCACACTGGTCGCATTTATATCTTGGGGTACCCTTATGTCTGTCCATGTGAGATTTGTAGTTGTTATAAACGGAAAAGGAGCGGGTGCAGCCTTGACCCCAACTGCATTGGTAGCGCCCGGGTTCCCCAAGGTGCTTGTAACGAACATGATCTTCAATGGGTTTTCTCCATTTTGATATTTTCGAACAGCTGGTTTGGGCGTCGCCAGATGGGGTGGTGGAAAAGGGACAAGTAAATAAATTGGTGTCTGGATTTTTAACGATCTTCGCGTAGAGCTCGGGATGGGATTTCTGAAATGTGGAGCGCTGTGGTGGTGATGATATTTGGGGATGGCTTCTTTTCAGGTGCATACGAAGGTAGGTAGAATTCTTGAAGAATTTTCCGCACTGAGGGTCAGGGCATCCGAAATTGGTGGGAATGGGAGGGTTTATGGGTTTAAACTTATTGGCACCCGAATGGTAACTCTTGTTATGCCTGATTAATACGTGCTTGTTTTTGTACTTTCTCTTGCACACTGTACAATAATTTTGTAAAGTGTCTTTTTCTTCTTGAAGGTTATCTTGAGGTTGATCCATTTCCAAGTCAGGTTCGGTGGGCTCCTCCTTTAAACTTTCAGCGAGGGGGTCATCATTATGATCCTCCCCACCTTCTCCCAATCCACAAGAATTTGTATTGTTTTCAATGATCTCCTCCTCGTCGTCCTCCTCTTCTTCTTCAATATCATTATCAGATGGTATTCCCGATGATAAGCTGTCATTGTCACTTGACTTGACTTCTTGATTTCTGCCTTCTTTTCCTGGAAATATTAATAGGATGCGTTGCTGCTTTGTATCTGAAGCCTCCTCTTTGTCTTCATTATCATCCTCCTCGGTCTTCACATCTTCTTCATTTTCGCAAGCTAATTCAGAATCATCACCATGGCAACTAGAAAACTCCTTCTGTACATTGCTTTGCTCAGTGGATACCGGATGAGGTGCTGGTGACGCCCAATCACAATGAAAGGGTACTCAAATTTATTGAATCTGCCTGAAATATTGAACAAAAGAATATTTCGAAAGTTTAGCCAAGCAATTAAGCATTGATTTAAGTAAATTAGACTAAACTTTTTTTTATATAAAATGAATCTAATACTTCTACCTTCATTCTGTAAACATAGTTGGCGCCAAATCGCCTTGTAGTTATCATCAACCTTATCGAACGCCAAGTCATCGTCAATAATACATTTTTGTATCCTTCCCACAATTTCCCGTTGAACCTTCCGAAACTTTCCAGAGGCCTGCTTAATTTGTTGATATAATTTTCTTGCTTGTTGAATTGCGATACTGCACTGATCACACCACCGTACTAAATTCGATTTCAAAATGAGGAGATGATCAGCATTAATTAAGTTCCCGTCCACTACTAAAGATATTCCAGGTTTTGGGGGGATTTCCAATAGAATTCTGAACAGAAATGCCACGTAATCTTCTCCCGGACCTGACTTATCTTGATCATGATGATGATGACCTTCGTCACAATTTTTACTAATAGCTTTACATAGTATACAACAGTTGGCTGTTTGGTTTACTAAACTTTCCATTTCAATTTTTTAAACTTCCAACTAATTAAATGATTACGTTAGATTACTTTAAAGTCTTTATTACTACCATGAAAATTAATTTAATTGGCATCCAATATTTTATTTATATTAATTAAGCTATGATAGTTAGTAAGATAGTATGATAGTAAGATATGATAGTAAGATATGATAGTCTTCCGTTTGACGGTTTGTTCACCAACAGATGAGTTGAAGTGTGTTTACTGTTTACAAAATCACGCTTGTCAGCTGTTTGAATGCAGCTTTGCATGTTCAGACTTCAGACAGTTCATTGTTTTTGGCTTGCAACTTACAAACACTTTCGCTGCGTTTTATGCATTGCCACATTAATTAAATGGAAAGGATAAATAAGTTTTGTTAAAAAATTAAAAAAGTTCTCCGGTTTATTAAAATTAAATATTCATAAAGATTTCTCATGAAATTATAAAACATTCATCATTACATTTATTGTACTAAACCATTTTATTGTTTTGACACATTTCTCTTATCCTCCAGCTTCATTTTGTGAGTATGCTTCTGATGATACTTTAAATAGGCCATTGTTCTAAATCCCTTTCCACAAACTTTGCACTCGTACGGATCCTTCCCCTCATTTTCATGGGACTCCTCATGAAGCTTTAAATTCTTTCTTAAATGGAATCCCTTTCCACAATATCGACACTTTAATTCCGGCTCCTTATCCCCATCCTCCCCATGCCTCTTTTTCATGTGACTCTCCAGCAGCTCAGTTCTCGCAAACCTCAAACGACATCCCTTCACAGAACATTGAAACTTCCTTACAGCTTGTACAGTTACACGGGGGTCATCCTCATGACGCTTTAAATGGAGTTTCAAGTGTGCTGAAGATTTAAAACTTTTTGGGCACAAATGACACATATGCTTTCTACCAGTTGTATGAGTATAGTCCATATGGGTCTTCAAATTTTTCACAAATTTTCCACAAATTTCACAATCCTTCCATTCACGTTTTGGTGGTTTCGATGACGATGACGGGGAGGGTGTTTTAATATCTTTCTTGGGCTGGTTTTTTGATGGAATTCTAAATTTCTTCTCTGTCGATTTAATTTTTGTGGGTCCACTTAGCTTACAGCTGATCGACTTATGAGTATACAGATAATCCCGACAGGAAAACGACTTTCCACATATTTCGCAAATGAAAGGCTTCCTATTTATCCCATCTTCATGTTCCCTTTGTTGATGACTAATCATGGGATTCCTGGAATAGAACTGCTTATCACATTGGTCGCACTTCCATCTGGGAGTCCCTTGATGTTTGTCTATGTGAGCTTTATAGTTGTGCCAAACGGCAAAGGAGCGAGTACAGCCTTGACCCCAAGTGCACGGATAAACACCAGATTCACCAAGATGCTTACACTTAATGTGCCTTTCCAGGGTTCCCTTCCACTTGGACGCTTTTGGACAAGGAGGATCCGAAGTGGAGTAAGGACATGTGAATAATTTAGTGTCTGGGTTTCTCACGATTTTTGAGTAGAGTTCGGGATACTTGATGTGGAATTGGGAGGGTTTTATTTGGGTTGGTAGTGGGATCTGGGGATGGCATTTTTTCATGTGTGCTCGAAGGTTTGTAAAAGTTTTGTAGAATTTGTGACACTCAGAGTGCAAACAGTGGAAGTTGGGTGTGGCTGGCTTGCCCCTCCGGCTTCTCAACACAGGTTTTAATTTGTTGGAGTTTGAGGAATGGTAACGCTTGTTGTGGGCTTTGAGGTGGTCCTTTCTGGAATATGATTTATTACAGACTGTACAATGGTTTGGTAAAGATTCTTCTTTGGCTTTATGGTTATCTTGAGAATTATCAGTTGCCACGTCAGGGTCAGGTTAGGTTCCTCCTTAAAATCTGCTGCCAGGGGATCATCCTTCTTAGTATCCGCATCTGGAAGTTCAGACGAATTCGGATTGATTTCAACAATCTCCTCATCTTCATCGGACGCAGAAGGTGATGATAAGTTGTCATTGTCACTATCTTGGTCATCGCAGTCCCGCCCACCTTCATCTTCTGGAAAGATAAGTAGAATGCGTTGCTGCTTTGTTCTTGGAACCTCCTCTTCATCGGCATCATCCACATTCTTTATATCTTCATTTTTGCAAACTAGTTCATTTTTAATATCATCACTATGACAACTGGACAGCTGCGTTTGATCCTCCTGAGTATCTGTTTCCTCCACGGCGACCATTGGAGGAGGATGACGAGGTACAGAATCTTGTACAATGAAGGGGTAATCAAATTTATTGAATCTACCTGAAATATCAACAAGATTATTCTTCTTAGCACTCATTTCATTAAACATATAATTTATTTCTGTAACGATTTAATTAAGTTATTTAGTAGACTACTTTATTAGTTTATATACCTTCATTATGCAAACAGAGCTTACGCCAAATCGCTTTATAGTTTTCATCCTTATCAAGCATTGAGTCATCGTCAACCACACATTTTTTTAAGGTTTCCACAATATTCCGTTGAATCTTCCGGAACTGGTCTGTAGCTTTAGTAATTTGTTGATATAATTTTCTTGCTTGTTGAATTGCAGTACTGCACTGATCACACCACCGAACTAAATCCGATTTCAAAAGGAGCAAATGATCAGCATTTACTAAATTTCCATCCAATATCAGCGATATTCCAGGTTTTGGGGGAATTTCCAGTAAAACTTTAAAGAGAAATGTGACATTTTCCTCCTCACTCTCGTTCGGCTTTTCATGATGATCACCTTCATCATCGTTTATTGAGATTACTTTACAAAGTATACAACTACTAGTAGTATTGTCGTTAACACTTGCCATTTTTTAGTTTGAAAAAGAAACTGTTAATTATTTTTTTGTAGTTCGGTAAGTTTTAACTCATGTTTTAGGTCTGACATCTGACTTTATGGAGTTTTTTTTCTCTAAAAGAAACGTCAAATGGAAAGGGGATAGGGATAGACAATAGACATGTAAGTGGGATGGGAAAATAATATTTACCAAAACAGGCTTGTCAGCTGTTCTTGTGCATGTGCGTTTTGTGTTGAGAAATGCAGAAACAAAACGCAAGCTTTTGTAGACAAAGTATTTTGGTTCAATGAGAAATGAATGCACAAGTTACTAAAAACTATGGGAGAAGTATTTTTTCGCATAATTGGTACAGTTTAAAATTAGGTACAATGAAACAAGCCCTTACTTAACTTATAATTTACATTAGTTATTACGTAGCTGAAAGCGAAGCGTCAGCAAGTATTGACTTTAGCATGTTTGTCCGTCTGTCTGTCTGTCCGTCCG
>JAQFZG010001508.1:0-20812 GCA_034695465.1 Entomobrya nicoleti | reverse complement strand
AAGTCATTAAGATAGCAAACCATTTTGACTCTCTTTAAACTTGACAGAATGAAGGAGAGAAAAATGTGGTTCTGTTATGTTTTGCTGTGTGTATACACATCAGACTCAAAATAGAAAGTGGAATATATTCAAAATATCTAACATATGTAACATGTACATATATATAAAATGGGATACATATCGACATTCAACACTCGACACAATTTCACTTTTACGAAAGCAGCGTTTTTAAACTTACAAAACGTGTGCATCCACCATCACAACCACCACCTCCAAAGCTTTTATACTCCTGCCATTTTTTACACTCATGTTTTTATTATTTGGCACAAACAACAAACTACAAACATGCCATACGCTAAATACATACGTGTGGTGCCATGTTGGTGTGTAAATAGAAAAAAAAACACGACAAAAACTTACTGCCATTGCATACTTTACACACAAAATGACTACTACTGAACAAATGTCGTCGCCTACAACATATAGCCATCAGCATCTGATGATCATAATCATAAAAGTTTTTTCAAAATAAAGCCATGCAACAAAAACCATTATAAAATCTGAAGAAATGAACTCTCATTTCCTGTGTTGTTGCCTCTGCCATATCGATGCGATGGTGGCTGGTGCATAGCATGCATGCCATTGTCGATGTGCATTTACCACCACCACTGCTGCTATATAGAGGTTTAGCAGGTTTTCAGTTTTCACCCTATTTGCTATTAAATTTATTTGATAAAAAAATACATGTTGTATGCAGTTGGTGCACTGCACATTTGTCTTTCTCCAATAGTGTTATGTAACACGCAAATAAAATATTGTGTTATGCACCTGCATTGTGTGCAGCTATTACTTTTAGAAAAATGACATCATCACATAATACAACACAACACTACATCGTGTGTGGACAGCGGATAATTTGGTTTATTAAAAGGTCGAGAGACGAATACTGCGTGTAGTATGCATGTGTGTGTTGTGCGCTGTGCATGCTGTACTATTTTTATCAAAAACATAGATTCTTTTGTTCTTTAATGGATACAGCTTACAAAGAGGAAAATAAATTTTCCGCTATAAATGAAAGTAGAGGAAGAAGAAAGAACACACAATTACTAGTGGTGAAATAGCTACTCACTACTCATGTAGGTATATAGCATGAATTTTATTTCCGAATATGAGGGTGTAGAAACGTCAGAAGTGACATGACATGGGTTCTCCATGAGGCAAAAACGGAAGAAGGAAAAGGGAAGATATATTTGACAAAAAAATGTACAGTATTTCTGGAGATTCCAGGTGTTCCAGACTGCTTGATAATGATTATGGTGGAATCCCTTGTATTACCATTGCAATATTTGTACTTTCAAATGATACGTGATTTAAAATTTTGAGTTGAGGATATGTTGGGTTCGTGTCCGAAGGATAAAAGGAGTGAGGTTTTTGGGGGATGACGAATGAAAACAGGAAAGCTCGCCTTAAAACCAGAGAACCTGTCAAGACATCCGGAATGGAGAAAATCCAGGAAAATATGAAATACGATGTGAAGAAGGTAGTAAAAGTAATGATAATAATATTATGTGGAAGGAGGGAAAAGACGCTTTGCACCGTTCATGTACAAATTCATTCAGTTGTTCAAGCACATCATCAGTTTAGTACGCATTGGAGTAGCAGCTGCTTATCTCTCTTGTCACAAATATCCATAAATGCTGGCATAGGTGGGGAAGAATTTGTACGTGCATCACGAAAGATAATAATAATAAAGTCGAGTTGAGAGAAAGAACGAAGACAGAGAGAGAGAGCGAAGAACAAGCCAAAAAAATGTAATGGTGGTAGCAATAATAACAGGGAATCATTATTGGTTCATGTCAAGTTCAAAAGTTACGTGAGCGGGTTAACTAACTCAAAAAACATTACATTCTGTGAAGATTTCGGTAAAATGGAAGGAAAACCGAGATATTTGTACCGCACGCCAGTCGTCAGCCAAACCTGTCACCAGTCAAACCGCTAGACCATCAATTATGTTAAAATATTTAGAGGCGACGACTACTGCCGATGCACTTATTTCTTAGAATAAGAAATTATTCCGAGATTTGAGCAATGGGTGGATGAATTGCATTGTTTGCCATGTCATCACACAAAAGTGCATTCATTCAATCTGGCTGTCAATCAGAGTTACAGAAAAAAATATTACATTTAAAACTGGCAAGATCTTTCTCAGAATTCATCACGGGGGCTAACGGAAATCATAATAAAAATGTTAATCTGCTAACATAAGTGCGCTGCACTGTAACTGCAACCAGAATATATATTTTTGATGAACATGAAAAGATCTCTTTTTTCTTTTTGACTTTTATCATCCTAAATGGCCTCAAGTGACAAAAAAAATGTTGCGTTTTTTCTCCGTCAAATCTGCTACATTGCATACTCGTTGGATACTCGTTGCATAAAAAGGTTCGAGAAAGATGGGTGCTGGGTTTCTGAGAATGCATTATATATACATTATTCTCACCACCTCACATGAAATTGTATGAGTGTGCTAGGCTGTGTGTCTATGACTGGTGAAGAGTGAGTAGTGAACAAGAGAGACTGAATGAATACATTGATGTAAAAAAGAAGCATGGTTGAGAGAAGGCATACGGCATCATGGGAGCGTCGAATAAAGAAGGGAGAAAGTACAAAGAAAAGCTTCAAGTGAGGGAATGTAGAGAAGAAAAAAAGAGTGAGTGAGAAGTACAAGTGTCAAACATAATGTGCTAAAGTTGCAAATCGTCTCGTAAAAATAAAGTGGCCATTTACGCTTGTGGTTATTTCTCTGAAAACCATATGAACCCTTCTCGGTACAAGGCGGTTTCGTTTTTACAAGTAGTTTCTTCTCCTTTTACAACTGATAGAGAAAGGAGAAGGGAGAGAAAGGAAAAGGAGCAACAACAACAGTAAGGCATAACCACTGGTTATATTGCTATGATGGTATGATGTGTACAATATTGGAAAGTTTTTTCCGGCTGAATATGATTTCTTGTTCTTTTTCATGCTATGGTCATTTACTCCACATAAATTGGAATCACTTCACATTTCGAAATCTCAACAAAATTGGTATATTTACAACTTATCACACTTTTTTGCTTTTACAACCACATCTGCCGTACATGTATTTTTTTCAAGTGGATGTACATATTGTAGGTGCCTACTACATACAATACAATATTAGGTGTTTGCGGATTCCAGGTACAATTTACAAATTATGTAGCCAACAAAAATGTTTTGTTTTGGATTTTAAAATATATATTGTTCATCTACACATTTAGTTTATATTTATACGAATTTTGTCATTTACAAAAGGCAAAAAGCTTGATTTTTTTTCGAAAACACGCATATTCAATATCCTGTATCTAATAATAAAAGTCCAGAGTATGGATGTATTTTAGTACCTAACATAAATAAATATTACCCTATACACATATCATTGTCATATTCCTGCACAAGAACGCAGTAAAGGTCAACGGAGAACACTGACCGTGTACATATACATACTAGCAATATAATCATTCCATCATGAAGATGGTTTTTCGTTTTGGGTATGACATGCAACATCCCAATTTGTACCTATTTTTATAGATTTGACCATGAAACTAAACGACGATTCAACTTTTCATATTATCGACATCCCACATCAAAGGAAGATTGACGACTAGACATGTTGTGGAATGATTTGATGGAAGTTACTGATTTTAAAAAAAACTCATTTTAAAAATTGCCCAAGTATTTTTTGTTTTACCCAGGTTTTGGATAAACTGTAAATTGTTATTGGAATGAATGAAATAGTGTTTGATGTTGATGGCTTCTAGGTGCGTGTGCATCAATTTTGAGTTCTAACTTATACTTCATGATAATTCCAATAGAACGCTGTCTGTCCGACATCAATTCGATAATTCGTTTTAAACTGCGCTAACGATCTCATGTTCAAGTGAGCTATTCTAAGATATAAAAATATTTCTGATTAACTTGTAATCCTTAAAATTTTCAATTACGAGTTGGAGATTTGGTATTAAATAAAAAGCGAGACTAGAAGTAACGTTATCTAAAATGTTTACATCTGTTTGCAATAAAAAAAATTCTACGATGCAAATTCAAATATCTTCGAGGTCATATCAACACACAACACCAATTGCATGAAATATTATCATTAAGGAAATTTGAAATGACGCATATTTGAGTAATCTATTGTTATTTACTTATATATTTTTGATACGCTAAGTCATTCAATAAAAGTGAAAAACGATTCGACCTTGGATTATAATCATATTTATCGTTATCGCTATCAAAATATGGGATCAAGTCCACCCATGATCTTGTTTATTCAGATAAAAGGAAAACAAATCTACACTCTAGAGGGTGTCAATGTCAATCGTAATCGAAGAAAGTTTTGCCCAAAAGAAGAAATTAAGGAGAGAGAAGTCGAAAAGTTTGAAAGGAGTAAAAACTTTTCTCAATAAAACTTTCTCTTTGTTGTATGTGTGAACTATGAACAAGTAGCAGTAAAACATATAGTTAGAAAGGACATGACATGATAATTTCGTTACGTTTGATGTGTAACTTACTCGCTGAATATCCTTGAATAGTTCATGTGAGAGGAAAAGTAGCCAAAAAGTCCAACGAAATCAATCCAAAAACAAATATGTAGCCTGAAGATAAGCGCATTTAGGTAATAAGCCTCTCTATGACCAATACTACTATACTGGATGGTTGGGTAAGTTTGAGCTCGAAAAGTATGCTTCAAGTGGATGGACAAACCATTAATGCGATTAAAGGATTGCGTGCAAAAACATCAACCGTTATACATGTATTGTATAAGTTCATACGGTACTGTTGTTTACGTATACCTTATATATTAGTAGAAAATAGTTACCTCATGTTCATGTATAATCTATCCCTTTGCCTCATGTCTGAAGTTTTAGAAAATGTTACTTGATGATAAATACTATTTGCTTGCTTATTTTGACATAAGTCGTGGGTCGTGTTGTCACTTAATATAATCTGTAAACTTGAAACTATACTTATTAACTTCAACAAGCAATATATCTTTAAGTCTAAATGTTTCTTTAAGTTACTCTAGATGTTTAACATATGTTTACCAAGAAGTTATAAATAAAAATGAAGGAAAGAACTGCTGTTTTGTACATCGTTATATTTCTGTATTTTTGTTTAACCTGTACAAGAAATATTTACAGTCCCCACAATAGACTACATAATATATTCCGATAGATAATTAATCGCACCAATTTTGCGCATTCAACTGAAAATGTTCTGAGTTCTGAGAGCTGCTGCAGTGTGTAAATATTTTTTTTATACGAAGACGAAATCACAAAGTAATATTTTATGCATCTATCGCGAAAAAATGTCAACATATTGATGCGAAGAATTGTTGGATGCACAGCAAGTAGTCTACTGTAAGAATGTCCTTGTGTATGTTTTCGTAATGTACTCACATTACTAATGCATCGTTTACAAGTCTGAGTTCCAGTCGTCTCGACATAGGTATGTACCTAGTTAAACCACTTTAGAATGTAAAGGAACACAGTTACAGACGAAAGAAATCTATAAAATTTGCAAAATCAAAACCAAGAGTTTCACAAACTATTTTATTTGAATTCAGTTTTACAAGAACTTATTTTCTTTTTCTGCAAAAATAGCAATGAATCATTTTTATGCTACAGTTTTACCTCAGAGCAAGCTATTTATTAGCAAAAAGCTCCCCGCCTTCATTCTTCAATTTCATTATTTTTCATCTTGCGTGTATACTCTCCATATATACTCATACATTTAGTATTACAGGTTTTCTGACGGTTATATTACATAACTATTTTAATCACAACGACCTTTTCCAAAATCCACCTCTCCAGTTCCGTTTAATATCCAGAATATAAAATGAGTATTTGTGTGTGGAGGTATTTCAAGTATTTAACATTGCGCACCAAACGAACATGAAGCCCTCCAGAAATAATGAACGTATGAATATTTACGGAAGCATACTTTACTTAAAATACAGTATTTTATGTAAGTCTAGTAATATTTACTCTGGTGTGTGTGCAGTATTACCACTATAACCATAATATGACCTTGCTTTTATCGTAGGACATTATGGTGTCTACTCGTTCACATTTGAAAAGTCATATTCCCTTAATTATGCAAAGCCAAAAGTCAAATCAAATCATAGCCGGTACAGGGACGTATGTACTTTAAGATTTCACATTTGGCGAAAAGCAAGAATTATTAGCTTCTGACTTTGTAGAAATAAGAAAATAAGGTGGATTTTTTACCTTCTTGGTATCTTGACTTTAAAAACAAGGTTAGCGAGTCGAGTGTAAAAATTTGCATGTTAAAACTACATGTTTGCTTTTTATGCGTGTTGCCTTCCAGGAAAACGATATTTCAACCACCACCAACAACGATACCTACTAGCACCAGGACTAGAGCATTTCATCTTTTCATTTCTAGCTTTTCTGTGCAAATCATGAAAAAACATCGTAGAAAGGAGCAAAGATCCCATAAAAAATCCCATTTTGTTGAAAGTGAATTACTAAAAATTTGCTGCCGCCACCTGGTCAGAACGTCAGCACACTTGTACTTTAAGGCTCAGATTCCTGCAAAATCGAGAATACTAACGAATTCGTAAGCTAACTACAAAAAAATGGCTGAATATATTTTTTTCGCTTATTCAGTTTTCAGATGATTTGGAATTTAAAAAAGGAAAGAAAAAAGTCTTTCTTTTCTAACTTTTCATTTGAACCAACACTATAACCAAAACCATTATGATAGCAGCAGCTTAATGAATATGAATATTTACAAAATCTGCAAAGCTGTGCATTCTTTTCTTGTGGCGGTGAAAAGGAAAAGTAGATTTCACGTCGTTTTTCTAATGAATTGGCTTCTCCTTGAAAAAAGAAGGAAAGAGGCTGATGGTGTCTACGACGGTGTTGATGTTAATGGCGTATAAAACAAAAAAAATCTTGAGACACATTTTTCAAATTGTACCATCAACACTTTTCAAATAGCATATTATCCATATAAACCTCAATTTAGCCTATTTCTATGTGATTCCTCTCAAGTTATAGGATTCTTATTTGGAATTTGTGCTGAAGGTGGTGATGATGAAGGTAATAACAAAAATTTATAAGAAGCTTTACTTCGTGAATACGAATGCGTGTCTCTGCAAAATGCTGTGGGGTAAAGGGAAATGGTAGCAAAAATCGACCATTACCATATTTGATATTCCATTTCTCTTCTTTATTTGGGTTCGTGTATTATTTTTGCAATTTCTTTTCTCTTTTTTTTGCTTGCTTGCGACCAACTGATCTGTACTTTATGAAAACTGTGTGAAGAGTAAAAGGAAAAACTAATGGACTCACAGTTAAGTCAAGAACTGGGCTATAAAAGTGAACTTTCATCTTCGCAGTAACCTTTTTCTTTGCTAAGTACTCGGAATAATAACAAAGTCAAAAATAGGTATGTATTCTTCTTTTTCCATTTGATGAAAGTCTCTTTTATGCTTTGTGTTCCTTTTGATAATTTTATGAAAAGAGTAAGTTTTCAATAAAGTTTGCCCAATCATCATTATTACAACTATCAGAATCAGAACAGAAGAGTCATCAAAGTTTATGAAAAGCCGCTGGAATAATAAAGTGTTAGAATATACAGATATACGACAATGAATAGCAGAACGACCTATGCTGTGTGGATGCTACACAACGGTAATTTCGGATTAAGGGACTTTTCATTAAAGCAATTTTCATATAGCTGTTAGATTGCTTTTCAATATGACAAAATATAGGACAACTTTACAGGAAAGGTAAACCTATTCTAGTTTTTACCACGTAAAATTACCCAGTAAACCTGTAAGCATTGGGTAATACTCAAGGAAAAACAAGGATAATAAAGCAATATTCACATTTTTTGTCTATTCTTCCTTTCAAGTAGATTTGGTTTTGGCTTTTATGCTTCTTTTTGAATATATTTCATCCTCCTTTGTTCTCATAAAGAACTTTTTCCGAGAAAAAATATCCGCCACTGACTATAGTAATATCCCATTTCGCTTTTGGGAGTATTCCTTTTTTGTAATGGGCATTTCTAGCTTATTATACAGCCCTTGTGCCATTCTTTTTATTAGTGCTGTTGGTACGATATATACTCCATCCCCATCACACAGTCTCCTTTCTTTTCATTTCCGAATATAGTTGCAATTTCCTCTAGAATTCTATAGTTGTGTCAGCAAAGTAACTAAACAATGAACGAAGAGGAGAAAGTGGGTAAATAAATAAAAACGAAAAGAAAAGCAAAACTGAATGACTACTGATATGGCTGGATTACTACTATTCTGAAAGAGGAGAGGTAGGCGGCGCGGCGATTTAGAAGTTGAAAAGTTAGTTGGTAAAAGCGTCGGTGATAATAATGCTGACTTTCACTTAACCATCTTCTCAGAAAAAGCTATAAAATTAAAAGGTAAACCACAGCTCAGAAAATCTTATGTAACGCTATATGCATGTCGTTACATAAGTGAATAAAAAAAGATCTTCTTCATCTATGTAAATTGAACCAATCTGCTAAGGTTAACCTTAAAAGGGTATGTATGTGGCTTGTATAATACAGACAGACAGACAAAAGAAATGAGTAATAAAGTGCATTTTTATTATTATTATTATTACGAGTTTTATTACATCTTGCTTTTGTGTACGAAAGTGATGTGATGACGTTGATTGTATGAGTGCATGCTTAATCTAATACACTTTGAGAAGAATCTGAAAGAAACGACGATTTTTACTCTTACTGATGTCATCTTGTTTGCGTTTTAAGTAATGGGGTCGTCGTTTTAGACTTTAAAAATTGAATCAACTGAAAGAACCACATACATATTTGGAGTAAAATGGATTTTTGGCTGTGACACACTACACATGACACTTTGTCAGTGATAAACTGATGGAATGCACGTGTTTTTTTTAAGGTTTTACCAGTAAAAGTTGCACAACGTTGTCATCCACTCGCTCAAAATGAAAAGCATTTTTGTTTGAAAGGAATAAATAGAAGTAGAATGAAATGATTGTACTTACTTACACTGAAAAACTTTTCAAATTTCCTCGCTTTTGTTGTTTCGAAAGAAATGCAATGCTATCTGCTTCGTTATATGGCATTCTGAGTGGATGATGAAAATCTAAGCTTCTAAGCTTTGACTTTTATTGTGTCATTGTTTTGCATAAAATTTCATTACATTTTTTTTGTTGAAATGGAGCTACTTGACAGTTTCATCAAGATTGCATCCACATTCGGCATGGTAGGTGGTTCTAGCAGTAGTGGTGGTCTTCACTAAATTGCATCGCATCAAAATGTTTACCATGCCGCTCACTCTTCTTTATTAGCTTCAAAGCCAACAGAACCGGTGACGGTTTAACAAAGAAGAAAGAAAGCCGCCGCTGCATATCAAAAAGGTTAAGATGCAGTGTGTATTCAGAAAAATTGATCAGAGGAACGTAATTCCATGAAAATCACTTTTACACGAGAACTAGAAAACCGGAAATAGCAACACAGAAAAAAACATTGCATTGTACAACAATGAAGCGCAGACGACGGTCCACTCAATCTCTGCCAATACGATTGCATTTTAAGATGGAAAGGCGACCATGACACATCAAAGCAACAATAAAAGACGAATTTGGAAAAATCGGAAACACTTTTAATTAAATTTATTGCGCGATCGATAAAAAAAATTCATGCATCCCAGCATGCAGTTGCATAAGATAAATTATGCATGCAACTTTGTTCATTTTCATTTCATTACGGATTCATTATCCCGGACATGATCTCTCGCTCGCTCCCGCTTTTCCACATTATGAAATTATTTAGATGGCAGAAATAAATCAAATTATAAATGCATATCATGTACATGCATACATCCGTGCATAGTTTGCAGTAATGTTATCAATAACACTTTGTAAATTTCCTTTTTGTAGCTACCTACAAAAATAAGTTTCCGTGCATTGTTCCCCATCGCTAATGTGCGTAACGGGACATGCTACAAAAATATTGTTATGTATTAGGCAACTTTTTATTCTCCCTAAGTTATATTATCAGCTATGCTATCAGTTAAGTTTTTCATTTCCTCTGTAGGTACGCTTGCTATTTTGGTTGATGGTGGTGGTGGTAATGAGTTCTTCTTTGTTGATACTTATGATGGCGGCATGCATTCTGTGAAAGTGTTGGTGCTCTAAACACAATTGTAATAGAAGTAATGATGCAGTACAAAAGTACAGGAGTAAGTCGCTTTTGTACAAAATTACTAAACAGGGCTTCTCATGTTTTGTCTACATTCCCCTCTTTTTTCTAACAACAATGTTTTTGTATATGAAAATTGCTTTAATGAATCATTCTAATGAGAATGAGACTATTCCGTCGTATTGCTTCTTTGGTGCTATGCCCTTTGAATATGTATAAACTTGAGTGAATTCTCTAAATATGTTATACAAGCCTACTGCTGCTTACATTACTCAAAAAAAAGCTTTCGTCATAGTCATCAACATCATTTGGTTTTTCCTGCTTTCACTTTTTTTCATTATTTCACATCATTTTGCAATGGGTATATCATATAGTTCTTGTGAACAAAATTGGGTGTGTCAGAAAACATTATATTGATGATAACGGCGACAGCATTAGAATAAAAGTAAAAAATAGCAGGGGCCAAATTTGAAGTACTGTCACATGAAGAGTGGAAGCTGAAAAGAAAAGTGAGATAATTGGGAAAATTTGGGATGATGATGCTAGTGTGAAATGATCCTTTTATTGTTAAAACATACAGCATTATTGTCTACTATTTCTAGTGAAGTACCAAGAAATGCACTTGTTTATTAATTAGAGAATGTTTACATGAATAATGTTCAAAAGAAACATGGGGAAAAAACTTCAATTCTAAAAACAGAGCTAATATGAGGTATCACGATAACTAGTTAAGGAATGGCTTCCCTCAAACAAGAGACTTGGTGTAAAAGCTTATAACCCTTAAAAATGATCTGTTAAACTGAAAATAGACTTGTCAGTCGACAAGATAGAATAAAATGTAAAGCAATGTGTTATCGTGCAGGTGAAGTAGTATGACCGATATTTGCTACCTTTTTTTCTACGGAACAAATATACATTTATGCAGTGGTACAAATTGTTATCTCCAAGCCCTGCTTATTTTACTCTAGTGTGCATTATGATCCATGAAGGAGCAAAAGATGTATTTCATCTTCATGCTTTGATGATCCCTTTTTTCTTCTTTTCAAGTGGTTGCCCCTCTCAAAAGACAGACACGTAGACAGGAGCAGTTTTATGCTTGTGTGAGCATGAAAACTTTGAAACAACATCTTTTCTTATTGAACCGCTATTTATTTGGTCAAAGGCAAAAGAAAACGCAGAATATAAAAGAAAAAGAAAGGGCTGTTGTACACACAAGTACAACCAACAGAAATTTTTTGTTCCTTTTACGTCATAGGCTTCTTTGATAGATCAATCATTCTTCTTGGTAATCTCTCTTATTTAAGTAGATGTTCCCTTATATATACGAAAAGCTTTCTGTACACAAAATTTGTTTGCGTTGCAAAATTTTGCGTATTGAAAACTTGAAACTCCAACTGAACTTTAGAAATTCTACCTGAATCTGAACTCTTTAAGTATGCATTTACGTAATTACAGCAGAAATAGTTGTATGGTCCTTATTTAGTGTTTAGATACTATCTCAATGCATTGGTTTTTCTACCCCACAATTATATTTTTGCCGAATTAATTAGTTATGATGATATCAAGCATGGTTTGCTAAATTTCTATTCTTTGAATTTGTTAAATTATAAATAGATAAACATTTTACTCACCACAAGTACCCATATATCCGACTGAAACATTTTTGTCCTCCCTACAAGCCGACAAATTAAGTTCGCATTGGTTATCGTATGTTCGGTTATCAGTGCCGCATACAGGTCGAATTATCGGATCACAGACATGTGCACAAGTACATTGTGCAATTCCGAACCGGTTGATAGCACATGTTTCGTATCCTTTGCAAACTCGGCTTTCACATGGATTGACTCCTAGAACGAAATATAACATAAGCCACTTAGTCATCGTTCATCGTCATAATATATAATTCGTTGTCTATTATTAATTTAGCATGGACTCATTAATAAACCAATTTTGAATCGAAACGTTTTAAATAAATCATGAAAAAACTTCATGTAGTAACTTTGTGATATGGTTTAATTGATGTGATAGCATATGTTTAATTTACCTGATGAACACTTTCCACGATAGATTATTCTTAAATCCCTCCTAGACCGACATCCTTCCTGTCGCATGACACATTCATTGGAATACGTTTTCCCATCCGAGCCACAAACCGGGTTAAAATCCATTGTACAAACTTCACTGCATCGACAAACAGGTCTTCGGTTTTCATCCAAATGACATACCTGAGGTGCTGTGCACAGAATATCTTCGCAGGGATCTAGTATTCGAAAGACGAAAAAAGTAAGGATTACCTCAATAACGTCAGATACATTTTGGCTCTCATGAAATTGCACAACGGTTCCGGAATGACCGGAATCACAATATACCACTTTTTCACCTTATTTTCTGATTACAACGGAAGGTGGAATTCATGTATTTTTATTGCCACACAAATTGCGTGCGATTGGGATTCGTGATATACCATTGCATTGTAGTGCTTCCAAATATACGCTCCCATTTGCCATTATCGGATACATTTCATAATACATTATCATGCGTACCTTAGTACAAGATAATGTAAAACAGTCATAAACGTTAAAGAACAATATTGCTCTAGATTTATTTATTTAACAGTGCAAGAGGTAATTACAAACATTAATACTCATTTATTGCATGCATTCATAACGTATTTTTTTGCAACTTTGTAGCTCTTGAAAATCCATGTACTTTGTAATTAATAATTTTATTTCAGATAGCTGTGACCGTCATAAAATTCGTCATTCTTCTAAAGTTTATAACTTAGTTTTATTAGCAATCAGTCTAAAATGAAGAAAATAGTTGTCTTCAAAATTCCCAAATACTTTTAAGGTATTGTATAATTTATTTATTTTAAGTTACCTAAAAGCTATAAAGACGGACAAAGACGATGCAGTGTTTCTTTCATTGCATTGCCAAATGCCAACTAAATTGCGTCCTGTATAGCTAATGACATGTAAATTGCTGACATCATTAATATTTATTTACTCTACTGACTTTCTGGTTTCATGACATGAAATGTAGACCAGACATAATACGGATATGACAACACCACCACCAATGCCAAATGCGCCGCTGGACATTAAATGAAAACAAAAGCCAACTAACTAGGTCTATAAAATCACTACGCAGCACGCTACTATTGTTTTCTTTTGAAATGCTTTGAAGTCTTGATGAACTAGTAAGAGTTCTTAAATGTATATACCTCTAATTATTTGACGTATCTAATTTAAGCAGCAAACACAATTCGATTTAATACTTCTATATAAAATACACTAAAAAGCTTGGGATCAGTTCCCACGTAATATTTGTTTATTTTTATCACAATGAACTCATTTAGCTAGAATTTCATTTTGCTTTCTTTCGAAATCGTTTAACGAAAAGGATCTCA
Source organism: Entomobrya nicoleti (assembly GCA_034695465.1). Classification (NCBI taxonomy): domain Eukaryota; kingdom Metazoa; phylum Arthropoda; class Collembola; order Entomobryomorpha; family Entomobryidae; genus Entomobrya; species Entomobrya nicoleti. The sequence continues at coordinate 7,152 of JAQFZG010001508.1, read as the reverse complement.
TTCCATAAAATATTGGCAAATTCGCGAATAACCAAAACACATACATACAAATATGTACATACATATGTGTGTGCAGGATAATCCCATAAAAATTCACGATGTGTGCTCTGCGCTCCTTCATTACTTCCAAGCAATTTTGCATGTTGCATGAAGAACCGTTTCAAGAACATAAGAAGTACTAGTCCTCAGGTTGCAGATTGGCATCTTTCCTTTTCGTCTAAAGAATTCCGTTTCTCAGATTGCCAGACATGTGGTGAACTACTCTGACTCAAGATACAAGCCTGTATGTACATAACAAGCACCTGTGTTGTTTGCTTTGGTATGCGCACATATGTGCTTAGCTGTAATAGTTCTGTAAACTCCCCAAACAGTTTTGTCCAAGATTCCAAAAGATCACCATCTCTCACGGATTTACATCTTTTTTTCCTGCATTCTCTCCCAAAGCGAAATGGAGAGGACAACGCGGACGCGCATTAAATCTCTAGCAAACACGCGTGCACTAAAGGACGATGAGATTTACAAGGAAATCTAACACAAGAGGAAAGTGAAAGTAAGACTATAGAGATTCTTACAGATCGCTATGTCTGCTGGGCTATTTTCTTATGAGATTGCAAATCCGAGTTGAGTTGAAAGGACGATATGGATTTTAAAGGATAAACGAGAGAAACCCAAAAGGAGGATAGGATATTATTATATATTTTTTAGGTTTAGCAAGTAAAGGAGTGTATCCTTTTTGCTGAGCATAACATATGAACATTACGTATGCTTATGACGGTGGAAGTAAAAAGGGAGAAGGAAATAAAATAAACTGAACGTGAGCTATGTATATGAGGTGGCCGGGAGGAGAATATACGAAAACAGTAACATGAAAAGTTCATAACATCAAGCTAAGCTGGTTATAGAGAAAACTGTATAAAAAGCTACATGGCTTGTGTCTTTGAAGAAAGAAGATGAAGATGATGAAGCCGAGAAAAGAGGACGACCCACCATACATTACTCACTCATTCACCCAGCCAGCAACATTGCAGCCAAGAAGAAAAGTGGGCGCTTTGAATAATGAACCCTTTAGCTACACAGATACACAGTCTAAGCTTAAGCTATAACGATATATATGCATATAATGTATTCTAGTACAGATTTGCTCTTATCAGGAACAAAAACCACTTTGTCTACCAAACCAAGTTTACTTTCTCTTGTGCAAGTTGATATACTCATGGTTTATAATAATAATCATGTTGTGAGCGAAATGAAGATGCGATGAATGAAGGGTTAGTACAAAATGCAATGCATCTTCTTAAGCTCTCTACTTTAAAAAGCTGTCCGTTATAATATCATCCACGCGGGGTTTCCTGTTTTCGCTCACATAAGTCAATGAACAACTGGGCTGAAGAAATGATGTTGGTAAAATCTATTATAGCTAAACCTACTTACTTAATTTTGATGAAAGAAAAACTAGTTGAAATTTTCTACTTAAGTTTGTTACCGTCATCATCATTATTCTCCGCATAGACTTTCTTGTAATAATCATATTACTTATACGTTGATCATTCAAGTAGTTTAAATCAGTTCAACATCATCACCGGAAATTCTCCGGAGCAAGATTGGTCAAAACTAAAACCACGTAATTGTATAAAAGTTATCTTCATCATCATCCTAGCTACCTTGTTAAGAGTTGATTTTATACTTTCTGTATATCATATATAATAAAAGTTGTCTTCTCTTTAGGGCAAAATTTGGCCCTTATTTAAGAAAATAAAATGGACTCAGAAAAGTAAACTTTTTTGAAAGCAAGAATTTGTTGCTCGTTACACAATAGGTAGATAAACATATCTACATTTGTTGTGTGCTTAAGACGTGGGTTGATGCCAAGAACAAGACAAATACTGGTATAATAAAACGTATCTACATATCCTTCTCTAAAAACATGCCATCATTTAACCCAGAAAAAAAATGTGAGGCAAGTCGAAAGAGTTAAAGCAGACAGATGAGCAGCAGAAGGAAAAGAACAGGAAAGCATTACTTTCACTTTCTCGGCAGTCGTTTCCTCTCTGCTATTCTGATGCTACTTTAGACTTTCACCTACTTTTTTTCTTTCTGACTTGTGTGAAAGAGATTGAGTGAGTGAATGTAGAGGAACAAAACGGTTGAGCAAGCAGAGAGAGAGAGAAGGGAGAAAGAGAGAGGCGTCTAGATAAATGGTTCTTTTTACAAGGCTCAATCGTTTTAATGAGATCTGTTTTGTTGTGTGCGGTGGTTGGTGGTAGTGGAGGGATGGTGCTATAGGGCTACTCATGGTAATAATGTTGTTTTTGTTGTTATGTGGTAAGAGCTCAACTTACAGCGTTTTGTGTCTGCTCGACTTTCTCATTGTTTTCTATGAATTTAAGGGAATTGGACAATTTACTATTTTAGGATAATAAAAGCAATGCAATTGTGTATTTTGCATACATTATTTCCTGTATATTTCGTTCATAAAATCAAATGATATGAGAACAAAAGGAAGGAGTGAAGTATTTTCCATTGTTTTTCACATCGGAGAAAATGAAAGGAATAAAGTAAAAGGTTAAAATTGGAGTGCCATTTCGAATGTATCTGAAACTCAATACAATAGAGAGAGGCAAACATCAATTCAAAACAATACCAATACTATTATGTCTTCTTTTAAATAAGTTTCAAGTAGTTTACAATTTACAAAAGGAGAGGGAAATAGAAAATCAAGTATTTAAGCCGTGCTTACACCACACCCAATTTCAAGAGAATGGATTCAAACAAAATAGGAATTGTGGGGTGATTGCAGTGCAAGCACGTACGACATCCCATCACATCACTTGGAATAATAAGGCTCATTTGATACAAAATTGAAGCTGACGCTGATGATCACTTGCTCTTAATATGTTTTTCGTCTGTTCGTGTATATATTATTTTTACAGACGCTTCCTGGTAGAGCAGCTTTAAATCCCAATGATGCAGATAATCATTTAAGACAGCTCCCCATTTCCCATCTGAGTTTTAGGGGATCGTTCAACAGAGTCACTGCGAAACTCAAGTGCCTAGTAGTTCGTTCATATAATTTAATGAGTGTAGTATAAACGCATATGTATAATGTAAATGGAGTTATTTATGACACAATAAATGCACCAGCAGAATTTTCATTACTAAAATTTAAAGTTCAAATACCTGCTGCAGGTTATCATTTTCATTTGATTATATGATGTTGATTAATGATTTATGTCGAGGAAGGGTATGACTAGTCTGTGTGTATTCTGATATATAATTTAATCGAAATCTTGCACTCGCACCAAGCATGACCCCCTCAAAATTTAAATGTCGAAGTGCTTCAATTCGTAAATTATTATTCTCCAATTCTTACTGTGGCACCTCCTCTTTAGCTCAACAAACGGGTCAGAATTGAGGAAGCAATAAGAGCTCAAGACCAGACGAGATGGAAATTTTTTGAGGGTATTATCTGGTTATCATTAAATCATTAATTGGATTGTATGGCTTCAAGCTTTTATTATTCCATATCAGCTAATTTCTTTTGAACAACTAAACCCTTTCCAACCAACCAGCACATTATATTTGGTTCACCTATTTATCAACATCATTCTCTGTTACAATCTGATGGTTCTATAATATCCAGAATGCAGAGTAAAAAAAACTATCAAGACCAGTAGCTAGACCAAAATATAATAGCCCATAATATTACCATTTAGTATATTATCTATCAACATGGACATGAAATCACAAAAAAACAGATGCTACAGACAAAAACCCAAATCCAACACATGACATCTAGCCTTGCATATTTATTATGAAAAAAATATGTACATTAGTATTTGTTTCCGGAACGTAGAATGAAACTTGGAAGTAGTAAGAGATGGATAAAAAGGATTATGGGAAACAAAGAGAGGTGAAGCCTTATATCTCGTTGAGTGAATGACCAATTTACTAAATTTACTTTATTGGTCAGGTTTGTTTATTAAAGTGTAGTTGAGGTTTAGTTTTCCCGTGTTTATATATTGCGGAATTCCTGGAGACATTGAATTTAAAATACACTAAAAAATAAAACGAAATTAACAGGAAAGTATGTTTGTATCGTATTCCGACGCCAATATTAAAAAATACGACTGAATTATTCTGCTGAACTTCACAGGTACAACTGGAGCAGTTCACATAACATTGTAGTGAAGAATACGAAAAAGTCACCTCAGGGATGTGAATGTGAAATACATCAATAATTTTTCCATTTTGTATTTCATATTTAAGTAAATTATATAATGAATCACTGTATGTTTCTGAAATCTCTTTTTCATTCAAAATAGCGAGCGTAAAGATTATGTGTACAGTTTAAAAAACCTTATGCATTTAATGTCCCATTATCCCGTTCTTTTGCTGCTGTTAAAGTTTAATTCACTTTTATCAGTCTCCTTGTATGAGTGGGTGAGTATACAGAGATTCACTTGTCTCATCATAATAATTTACTGTTTTTCCTCTTCACATCAGTTCGCACATTGAACCCAACATCGTCTCACTCCTTTTTCCCCCTCAGGAATATCCGTCATCCATCTCCTTCCCTTATCACTATCAAAAAAGAACGTTAGCCTTACCACAGAAAACTTGACAGTTATGCCATAACGGTAATAACTTACTATAAAATAAACCCAAAAAACCAACAGATTCTCTCTGCCATACATATTCTGACAAATAAATAGATGATGCAAGTCAACAGATAATCCTTTGACAAATCACATGCTTTTCAAGAAGATGACGACTACTATGATGATGATGACATAAACTTATGCTTATACTGTGCTCCAAAAGATAATATTGTGAAAGAGAAAAAAACTCTCGCTTTTAAGAACGTTTTCATCTCTGTGAATATTATAGTGAAAGCGCACTAAAGAGTAGTCCATTATACAGGCTGTTAGACTTGGGAACCAAGTAGCAGCAGATAAATAAACAAGCCTTCTCTTTACTCTCCATATTTACAACACAAGAGAGACTCAAACACAGACAATGTTTTAAAACGTCAGTAATGCTGATCAGTGCATCATGAAGAAACGACGACGACGACTCCCTGAGCACTATTCTACGACCATCATGACTGATGTGTTTTCTCTGAGATGCAGTTGCTCTCCCATAAAAAATCTTAAAACCCTTTTTTCTTCTACTTTTCCATTATCTTCTTAAAGGTTCTTTTGGAAAAAACGGCACATTTGTTCCAGTGCAGCAACCACTACAACCACCACCACTGCCATCACCACAAAAATATTATGCTCTCCTTTTTACTCCTTTTATTCCAGTCTACTGTACTCCTTCCGTCCTCCTCCAAAGACCATTTTCTTTCGTCAAGTACTTCAATAATTTATGAAATGGCTGTAAGCTATTATATGGTTGCACACCACCACTATATCTGCTACTTTCACCATCACCACAACAGGAAGAAATAGAGAAAAAAAATGAAAGAGGAAAATACTACGATGCTTTGGGTTTGAAGACGTTTGCTGAGGGGAGCGAAGGGAAAGAGGAGTAGTAATAATTAATCAGCAACAAAGCCACAAAAACGGGCCATAAAGAAAGTTGTAACAGTCAGGATAAATTAATTGCGGAGACCATATTATTACAGGCCAACAAGAACAACCAAACAGAGCATATAACATGCCAAGTTCATACAGAGAATCAAGATCTTCAAAGAGGCATGCTTTTAAGAGCATTTTTTTTCCTCTTGAAAGAAGAAGATCAAGACAAAAGAAATAAATGGAAACGGGTAAAATGTCTGTTGTGGAAAATACATTCAGCACCACATAATCATTTTCATTGCATCATGATAAGTTGTCTGATGGTGAGAGATGCATTATCAAAAATTAGTTTTTTTTCTTTTAGTTTTGTCTAGCCAGTTCTGTTTATGATATCAACCTTTTTTGTAATTGACCACTTTACAAGATGAAAGAACTTGGGAACAAGAAGGGGTAGAGTTTTACACATAAACCATTTGTGCTGGAAATAGAGATGACCTCCGAAATGTTTAAAGTATGCAAATTCTAATATAAAATTGTTAAAAGCGTCATTTAGAAAAGTTTCTGATTTCGAAGGCACCAAAGTTCATAAATATGTTCATGTATCGCCGGGCAGTAAACAGAATACAAACCTTGAAATAAGGTACATTTTTCTGAAAATTTGTTTTCAAGATCTTGTTGGGTTCAAATATAAAGTTTTGAGTTTTAAAAAATGAAGGAAGGTCTTTTGGATGATTTTGCCGCTTTTAATAAAATATAATAACAGGTTAATAAACTAATTTGTGAAAAGGTTGTTCACTGGAACTAATCGTGGTCTGTAATTAGGTAACCTGAAATGCTGTTAATATGTGACATATTGACGATAAAATTTCGCCCATTTTTTCCATATAATTTCAATTTTTAAAGTATAATTATCTACCGTACATTTAAATCTGTGACGAAATTTTAACCTAAAATCATTCTGATTAGATTCTACTTCGAACATCGCAGCACATCAAGTTGATTGCTGAAAAGATATTAGATTTTTTATTTTTTTTTGTGGCTACGTTGAGTAACAAGAAAACAAATAGAGGAAAGAGAAAGTAAACAAAGGAGAGAAAGTACATTATGTTAACAACACAAGTTTTCCATCAAAATAACAGCATTGTGAAAAGATAGCATCGAAAACGGCCAGCTGAGCTTGCAACCTTATAAAAATAACATCAAAAGACAAGAAGACTGATTGCTTTCTCCCTCTCTTCAGTTGACTTGGGTTCAACAGATATATAAAAAAGCTCTATCTATATACGTAGATTCCAGTTTTATACGCAGAAAAAGAGAACGTAAAAAAGCTAAATAAACAACATACCATACCATACACACAGTACGTAAACTACCACCAACGAACTAACATGATCATCACGATCATCATCTTCAACTTCGTCCAATTTTTACGCTCTTGTAATTTCAAACAAACAAGCATAAAACAAAAAAGGCAAACACAAAAGACAAGAGAAAAATATCAAAAGTCAAACAACTTAACTCTTTTTGGTTAGTTGTTTTTTCAAGCCAAGTCAACTTGTTATAACCGATGGCTGTTCCAAGCGGTTATAAAATAACAATAAAAAACTGGTATCTTCACTTTTGCCGGTGTTGG
>JAQFZG010001507.1:0-20813 GCA_034695465.1 Entomobrya nicoleti | reverse complement strand
GTTTTGTGAAAAGTACTTTGACGAAGAGGTTTTGACGAATAAACACTCTGATGAATAAACTTTTGATGAATAAACAGCAAACCAAAAAAAACATTTGCATGAAAATTCTCCGGGTTAATTTTATTTCAGCTCGAAAAAATTATGGGGTCGAACGTAATTTTAAAGTAAAGCACTGCAGCATTAAAAACTTTTTATATTGTTAGAAAAAGTAGAAAGACATGTATTAATGCATACGTACTGAAGTACTGAATACGTACTGACGTATGTATTGAAATACGAATTTTTGGAATCTAATTTAGATACAAAGTTTATAATGGCCCTATGTAAATGTAATTAGTTTTTACCGTCAATATAAATTGAATCCAACGCAACATTAAAGTTTAAACCAAACTTCCTTATACTTCTGTCTGGAAAAGTACCTTAAATCAGCTTTGAAGAAACAAATTAAAACGAAATAAGTCAGAAATAATTAGTTCCAGGATAAATTTTAAAAAATTGGGCAAGCACTAAACCACATAATTTTAGCAGTTAAAATCATTAGTAACGAATTAGTACTTTTGATAAGTAAATTTTGGATTCTTCGAACTTTATTGCAGGAAAAACTCCAAAACTACGTGAACAAATACACTTACCATGAAAAAAAATGTTTACGACAATTTCATCAAACAAGATAGTTACCCGTGATGCTTTATACCATAATTTTTCTGCAGGAAAAGATAACAATGGGGAAAAAAATAATTACAATAATAATTATTAATTTTGAACCAGTCAAATTTCTTGCATGTGTGCATTTAGGCACTTACTGTTCACACTTGAACGCCATTGCACATAACAACGCATTATATTCTTTCCTTTGAGATGATATCGTAGGTTATAAAAATAATAATAACTACAAAACCATAGCCACGCTTAACCTAAAAGTAAAATTCCTTTGTGTAAAAAACTACAACGTAGGAAAATAATTTTAACTGATGAAGTAATCTTGTCCCGATGTTTTGCAACTTATACATCATCACTAAATCAATTAAATATCATATTAAGAGAGGATGAAGAACACTTATATATTCTCAAAAATACAGGTCATGTATATAAGTAATATACATACACTTATCAATGTATGTACATTTTTCTAATCGTTATGTATATATTTATTGTAATTTATTGTTTTAAATTTTCCAAGTTTCCTGAAGATAAATATAGATAATATTCGGAAGCTCAAGAAGTAAATTATGATTTCCAACATGTCATCCATGAAGTCCGCTTCAATTAATTTCACTGTAAGGAAGCAAAGAGTATCCTCGTACATCCGTCACCTTTAAAACATTTAAATGATTTGGATTTTTCTAATAATGTGGGTAAAGATCCACCCATCTCCAGGTGTAAACTGTAGGTAACACGAGCAAATTGGGGTTGATCCGTGGACCTAAACTTCACAAGGGTAACCCCTCTTGACTCCAAACAACTAGCAATTCGGTTAATTGCAATGAAGTTTTTTAAAACCAAGCTCATGGAAAATGTCGAAAAATGTACACAGACAGCATAAAGACATAAATGTTTATATTCCATCTACACAAGTACACTATGAACGACAAATGTTTAATTTTACCGATAAGGCACATCATTTAAGTAGCGTATTGTTTAACTGTCTAAAAATGAAAACAATAATACCAATTTCGAACAAACCAGCCCCATTCTATATACTAGCTAAAATACCAAAGAAATACAGACGTTTTCCAATGGGAAGGCAAATATGTAGTACAATAAATACGGTAAATGGAGGTTTTGCAATTATTTTAGATAATATTCTAAAACTATTAAGTGTATGCATAAGTAATCTTTCAATGCACTTACCACATTTATTATTCTTGCTACCAAACACACATGTAGACCCCACACAAAAATACATGCGGCAGACATAACATCAATGTATCAAGAGCTACCGTTGAATATTTGCAAAAGAATCTGCGTACAATTTTTAAATCAAGGAAAATATCAAGTAAAACTACCGTTTAACGTAACTGAAAATCAGTTAATAAGCTTGCTGTAAAATTTGAAAATGATATGTATTCCCAGATGAAAGGTTTTCAAATGGGTAATTACGCGAACATTGCTATCGCTAATATTACAGCAGCAGTTGAACTAGTAAATATGTGGAAAACAGACCTACATTTTCAGTTAAGATTTATTCATGACATTTTTGGTATAATTAACACAACAAATATAGTTAATATAGAAAGTTTGCCTGGCGAGACATTCCAGCATTAGTTCATCAAGTTTTTAATAGAGAAATTGGAAAAAAATATTTGATTTAAATATTAGTTTAGATGATCAAACTAACATAATTGCGTCGTTATATCAAAAACCGGTTTCAAAACACGAATACGTGCATTTTTATTCAGATCATTCCAGACACATGCTAAAATCTTTACCATATTCGACCAGACTACGAGTCATAAGAACTTGTACACTTGAGAGTGATGGAGAACAAAAGCTCATGGAATTATTCCACAAATTACGAAAAAGAAATTATCAAATCGATTTATTAAATAGCACATTTCCCAGTTTCCCGTAAGGATTTAGCCTGAAGACTCTACTTGTCATTTTTTGCAGACTTCTTCATAATTCTTGTCAAATGTCATGAACTCTTCGCAATAACACCTAAATATTTAAAATTTGAAAAATGTTCAAGGTGTTTGTCTGATTGATTACGTGAGAATGATGAAATCTATGTATTTATAATAAAATATAAATATATGTATTTCGATTTTCACATAATCCTGAAAATTCCATCAGTTTTGAAAACGTGTGGAGCAAATTAATTCGGTAACCTCAGACGTGGAGATACATTCTCCATCAATGCAAGCAATATCCTGGGTGTAGTTCTTCCCTAATTCTATGACAGGTTATTTTGAGCCATGAATCAGCCATCTTCATCTTCAATTTGGACACAAGCCTATACTGCACGGTATTATTGTTATTAAATCCCCGTCTTCAACGAAGAAGATAGCATTGACCAAGAACAGGTCACTTAAAAAACTACGTGTGTAGTTGGAACAGAACCTGATTATAGTGCATGCACACAAAATAAAAATTCCCATGTAAAGCTAGTATTTATTTGTAAAAAAAAGTAGACAAACAAAAGGTATGGAATTAATTTCTTGTGGATTAATTTCGATGAAAAAGGGGACAAACCAGGTGATAAAAGAGGACAAACAAATTGTATGCCCTCATTTAATCATATTCAAACAGTACCTCAATTATGTAATATTTTACATGAAATCTCGCCATAAATTATTTGGCCAGGATATCTCACAATAACAGTTTGACCTAAATCACTACCTAATCAATATACCTAAAACAATTTAGTTGATGGATGGCGCTCATTTCTCGGACGAAGTGGACGAGTGGTCAAAAAAGGAGAACGCCAAGGCAAGATTTCACTTCTTTCGATACATTTCTCTTGGAAATCTGTATACATCTCACGAAGAAAAATAGTATGAATTAATGTTAAAATAGTCTTATAGAAGATTTGATACAATAAGTGTGTACTAAAAAACGTTCTGTCATGTGGTCATTTATGTTTAGTTTTATTAAAATTATAAGTTTTTCATTTATCATTTTGTGTGAATGTCTTAGTGGAAATAGTAAGTTGAAATACTGCTGTTTGAATTGGGTCCCGATAATATGTCAGAAACGCCTCTTGGAGTATTACCTCTTGTCGAAAAACTGTAGTCGAAACATATTTGTCGAAAAATTATTTCTTGTCGAATTTCCATATGTTGAATGTGGTTTGGCGTTGTTTACTAGTCGATTTTTTTTCTAAACATGCTGATGTTCGTTTGGTCTTTTGGAGTTTTAACCATGAACTCTCAAAAAGAATAATTCCAAGTTGTGGATACATCCAATTAAAAAACAAGAAAGAATTTATCGTTCAAAGATCAAGTATCAAAATATATTGTAAGCCATTGACAAGGAAGACATTGGCGGACATTGTCGTGCCTCTGACAGAGAACAGGTGGATAGAAGTCCAAAAATATGCTTAATCAAGTTTTACCTGTCACAGGTACTAGTAGTAAGGCCCATGGGCGTACCAAATATACAATACAGTACTGGACTCCAAACCAAGAAAAAAAAAGGAAAGCAAAATACTATTCAACTGTACCATTGAAACTTGCAGCAGCAAAAGATAAAAACTAAATAAATGTGTGTAATCACACCTTTATTATTGAGATAATTGCAAATTGGAACATTCTTCTAAAATTACTCTACTAATTAATTTCTACAAGCCGTGTTTCGGCTACTTCTTTTCGACTAGTAAAATGGCTGATTTCATTTCGACTAGTAAGATTTTGACAAGCATTTTTCGACAAGAGGTAGCACGACAAGAGGCGTTTCTGACATATTATACAGACCCGTTTGAATTTAATTGTAAAAATGGCTTTCCATTGCATTTTGTGAATGGCAAGTACATAATTAGTTTATTTTGGTTTCGAATTTCTCTATGTTTGGCACTACAAACTTTTTCCGATTATCAATTGGTCAAAAGGAATCTAGCCATCATGTCTGAAATCTGTAAATTTTATCAAGTTTTAATGATAAATTATCACAGATACCAAATAAATCATAAGTTATATACAATGTCACAAAATACCACATAAATACTTCGAAATAATATTCTTTACAAATATTTTTTAGTACGAGAATGGATATTATTGGCTCTCTACAGCGTCAAACAAAATTGCCTTTTCGAGCGAATTCACTAAAATCTAAAAAAAATATCAAGGAAATGAGCCAAACATGAAAATGATATGGGGTCATTTAAATTGTTAATTTATTTATGCTTTCAAGTTTTATGAGTTTTTAATCACAAAAAGTCAGTATGATTTAAATCGAGTCCAAATTAAAGCGATTTTCTTGTGTGTTGATTTTCCAATTTGAACCACTTCTTGAGTACAGCGTTGTTAAACAATCTTCCAAACAATATGACAAAGGAACCATATACTACAGCGAAGGCAAGAACACTGTCAGAAGACCGGTAGCATGGTGACCCCCATACTAAAACATGCATATGTTGAATAAATTATGTCTCAAAATGTTTCTTTCTCATACATATTCCTTAGCTATTCTTTATAGCTAAAAACAACTCACCAAGGAACGCCTTGGTTACACCGTTAAGAATGAAACCAATAACCATCTGAACAAACTGAGCTGTTGTGATGACATTTGCTATTGATTTTGGAACGTTGAAACCAGCCATCTGTAATGTGTATTAACATGACGAAATGTATTATTATCAACTTAATTTTCAGTAAAAAATATCATGAAAATTTGTATTTTAGTGAACTATATTTACCTTTAAAGCAAAGTACGGATACAATAAAGAATGCACTCCGTAATTAACCACCATAAGTATTACAGTGAGAGGTTCGTTGTAAGGCACTGTGTAGGTTTGAGAAAATATTTAATTACTAATCGTAACATCTTGAATAACTGCCTTTGAATAAAAAATTGTGACGTTTTTTAAACTCGATTGTTTATATAGTAATGATCTTACATATGACCCAGACTAGAATCAAAGCTGTAATGTGGTGATACCATTGAAGAAGTTGAAGTGGACGTTTTCTCAGTACTATAAACAACGTGTCAAATAATTCAACGTATTTAGAAACAGCAAACGCAATCCTAGAAAAATCATAATTTTTAGTTGGAAACATATGCTGAAGTAATGAAATAGAAAATATCATTAGTTTTCGACTTACCCCCAAAATTCGATGGCAGGTTCAGTAAACTGTCTGCCACAAATGCTCGTATAAATATCATCCAATCCAGTCATGTGCTTTGCCACGCATGGAAAAGTTCGCACAAATGCCAAAATAGAAAACATTCCAAGCGCTGCATTCCAGACAACTAGTGGCATCTTCAAGTCAAATGCCGAACGATTTTTCATGTATTTTTGAATTCCAAAAATTGTCACTGCGTATATTACAGCGGCATGGAATGCCCAGGCTCGTTTTTCAAGAATAAAGTCTCTCCAAAATCCCATGTCAATGATTTCAAAGGAAAAATTGTTGTAATTTTTATCATACTTCCAACATATTGACACCGATACATTTTGACAGGAATCCAAAATTTTGTTGAAAGAAAAATTACTGCTAACCATTTTGAAGTAAGCATGTAACAAAAAACCTGTAAAATGAATTGGAACAGTTATGTGTTTCTTTTTGCGTGTCTGCTTGATTATTAGTATGCCGAGTAAACAAGATGATACGTTTTAAAAGTATTTTTTGGATTCTTGAGCCCACAACGAATGCACAACTCTAAATACACCAAACTGGACCATAAGTCATAACTGAATAGGAACATTGTGATGGCTCCAGTTTCAGACAAAAATACTGATTAGTCTCATCAGTTTGCGATTAATATGAGCATTTGTTTATTTCGTACTATTGTAAAATCTCGACGGAAAAGTATATCATGCAAGGCGACGTATGGGTGCATGTATCTAAGCGTACATAAAAAGGCACACGGAGCAGGTATGTGTGACCAAATAAGCGGCGCATCACCATCCTTGTACGTTATAATATGCATAGATTCCACTGCCAAGTAGACCAAGGTTAATATGGGTAAAGTTTGTTTTTCCATTGCCGAATTAAATCTCAAAATACTCTTCATGGTCATTGAGGATTTGCGATTATATTCCAGCAAGTCTGTGGGAAATTTCAAACGTCATAAAATGTTTTAGTCATAAATTGAAATGTTGATTATATTCATTTTGTTGTTGTTTTTCAAATTTGTGTTGCCAAACTAGTCATGTACCATTTTTTACACATGGTCCCAGCCAACTTGAAAGTTTTTTTCAGAAACCGTGATTAAAAAAAGAAACACGCAGAATCTTGTCTACTCACCGTCGTTGAATAACATTATATTCGTATAAAGGTTATTTACAATGAAAAATAAATGTTGCTCGTATGTTTGTTTCCAAAAAACACGAGACATTTGCAATTGGTTAGAGCATATTTACATTTGCAATCATTAAAAGGTGTTAATTTAACTGAGATAATGATGCAAGCAGTTTAATATAACTTCCAAATACTCAACGTCATAAAAATAATGTTCTGATTGACACTTAACACTTAACCGTCTATCTAAAATTCTTCTCCAACTTTTGTTGGTTTGGACAATTTCTATCAGAGAACAACCTGGCAACTTGATCTGTTCTCTGATCTAAAGAATACACGTCTTAAAAAACACAATTGTAATAAATACTTCTCTAGACCCGTTAAAACCCAAAGTAGGGTTTAAACGGGTAGCCATACCTGTAAAAATGTTGACATGAAATGAAATTTTGACTGGTTGCCATGCGCTAAATTGACTAATCGTTATTTTTACACACTTCTTGGATAGGGTACATGGAAAGAATACCCTAAAAAGACGAACAAAATCATAAAACCCCAAAATGAAATTTTACCAAATGTTAGTATAGCCAAAATGAATTTTAAACAACAGATTTTATTCTTGAATCTAAACTATTACTCGTGGGTTGTTGATTGAGAGTTTTGGATATTGGGTTGTGTGCGTTATGTAGTTTTGTATACTAAGAAATAGCAGCAGTAGGAATCGAGGCCGTGATCCATCAGATGGAGCATGCGCCTTAACCACTATGCTGTGGTGGTGTACGTGAAGAAGTGTGTTGTGATAACTCCATGTTATATTTATAAAGCAGTGCGGTGCATGCATTCAAAGTTGTACGTTTTTTCAGTAGATAAGTCCAAAGCGCATTGACGAGTTTGGACCACACTTAGGTCAGTGATTCCTAGGGTCATATACTACTTCACCACAAAGTTTGACCAACAATGACCAAACACATGATCCCTAATGAACCCACACATGACCCCAAATGACCACATACATGACCCCAAATGGCAAAACACATGACCCAAATGACCACACACATGACCCCAAATGACTATAAATGACTCCAAATATTACTACTTCTTCAATTATAATTACAGGTGGATATTTAGCCATCGAGGCTAACCACGTGAAATTAATCGCTAGAATTTGCGTTAGTCTATCATCGAGTCTTTGGTTTATTGAACACCTGTAAATAATTTTATTCTTCACAAATTGGCGAATTCTTGTTTACATCAATTCAAAAAATATCTACTAAAGCTGTTTGTTAGCTGCTAGAATAAGTATATACATCAAGCGTATAATTAAAATGATTTATGGAAAACAAGACTAAGTTCCTATGAATAATCTTAATAATAAAAGTAGTTTCCAGTCAGGAACAGCAACAAAGTTCAATAATTTTACTGGCTACGTATAATAACTTCTGCGGACGATCTCGTGGTAGTTGTAACTAAAACACGTGCTTTGTCAACAGTCAACACTATCCATCTAATTTTAGTCCAAATGGTTTTTCACACGATGTAAACATGCGTCATATTATGGTAGCTTTTAACTCGTAAGTTTATTTATTATTTATTATATTTATTAATTGATTAATTGATTTTTTTGAAATTTGACACATCACGTGATTTATACCAAATTAATACAAATATCGTATTACTTTCACTTCATATAAGAAAACCGAATAATTTTACATTTCTCCTTACTAGATATGTATGACAAAAGATTTAACAAACTGATAAGTTTTCCAATTAACCACTAAAAAATGATATCAAGCTTTGCATTTTAGACGTAAAAACGATGATTAATTTATTAATTCAGGTACTCATAAACTAGGCAAAACTTTTTCGTGGTTTTATTCCAATTTTAATTTACGGAATTACGAAAAATATTCAAGAAGAAAATCAACAATATTTGGAACATACAATAATGTCAATGCATGATAGTTGCAATTAGCACATCGTTTGCATTGCCTATTTTGCTTACTAAATGAAAGTATTTAAATTTTTCTTGTTGTTGTCTGAGAACGATTTTTAATAATGAGAACATATTTAATAGGAAACTTGTTTCAATTTAGTTGATTTTATGCCTGAAGCTTATTTTTAGCAGGCAGCAGACACTTTAATAGCTATTTTTAGAACAAGGGTAAACTGTAATTTGCCATTTTGTACACAATGAAGTTATTCAAAGGTGGTAAACAGCAAATTATATAATGATCTCAGGTAAATTCTCACGAAAAGATTGCACATGATTAGCCACAATGGTTCCATAGTCATTAATTTTACTATATCTACCCAAACAATAATTCAACAATATTCTAGGCTTTAATATTGCTTTTAAAATACTTAGTGAGCTGCCAAAAAAACAAATAACTAGGTAATTTTATTGTTAGATTCAGTTGCCAAGAACAACTTGTTTCCATAAAAAGAGCACGTGTTTTCATTAAACCTTCGGTTTTCACGAAACAAAGGCGCAATCTCACGAATACTCTGACGCACTAATTTTTTGTGCCTTTAAATTTAATATGTATGCACAAATAATCGGCGACAATAACTATCTACCCCAGTAGACTTTCTGATTAAAGATAATGTAGTACCATGGTCATTAATTATATTAAATCAAAAAGGTTTTTTATTGTATGTAACGAGTTATTGATGTATGAAGCTTTGTAAGATGAAACATTTGTGGGATAAACTTTAGTTAAAATATGACTTGCCAGAAATGCTGCATGCTGTTTACTTGACAAATAGGTATCAATTATTTAAAACTTTACCAATATTTATCTAGTGATAACACTTGATTGGTTAAATTTTACAAAAATTGACATGCCGATCAACCAGTATTTTAATGGTAATAAGTAAATCATACAGACTTACTTATGGGAAGAATCATTCGCATATATATACATATGAATATAGATTACTACTTACGAAGCACACGTGTTACAGTCGCAATTATGACGAGATCACTTGCTTAAATTACTTAATTTTTAAAAAATCTTGTTTTATTGCATGAGAACAACTTTAATCAATGAGAACATGCTTAATACGAACTTTGTTACAATTTATTTAAAACGTATTAACTGGACAGGCAAAATTGCTATTTTTAGAATTGAAGGAAACAGTAATATGCAAAAATTGCATGATGAAAATATTAAAAGGTGGCGAACAAAAGATTAGAAAATGGTCTCAGGTAAACTCACACGATTAATTGCACATGGTTGCCTACAATCATTACATGATCAACAATTATATCATATCTACCCGAACAGGAAGATGAGAAATCCATAGACAACATTCTAGCCTTCACCATTGTTTTCAAAGTATTTAAATGCTACCGAATTATAAAAAAATGGGTAATTTTATTTTTTTGGATTATGTTGCCAATAACAACTTGCTTCCATAAAAAGAGCACGTGTTCAAAATAGACTTATAGTTTTCACGAAACAAGGACATAATCTCATAAATATTCAGGAATGGAATGGATTTTTTTAATACCTTTTAAGTAAATAATTATACACTAAATAATCTGTTCCAATAACTACATTCGATTTAGTGGTTAAAGGGAATGTCAATGCATATCATTTTCATTAGATATTGTAAGACAAAAACAAGCCTTCGGCCGGAAACATCAATTTTTTTGTGAAAAGAAATATTGCATTGCTAACTGAATTTCCACAATCGATTTTAGAGGTATTTTTTTCCAAAATGCTGGTATCCAAATGGGGAACGCGGCATCAGTCACAGTACCTAATATAACGGCATATTGTGAACTCTAACCATTGTTCGAAAAACATGACAATATTCTATTTAATGTAAGGTTTTTTGATGATAGTTTTCTAATTCTAGACAGCATAGACATTAAAATGGAAGATTGGTGCATATAAATATTCAAACAAAGCTACTTAAATTTTACTACAAATATTAGTGAGAAAGAGAGATGTTTTAGATGTAAAAATTAAGTTAGATAAAAACCAAATATCCACATGTTTGTACAAGAAGCCAATGGCTAAAAGTCAATATCAGAGTTACTTCTCAAACCATCCAAAACATTTATTGAAATCATTACCATATAGCCAGGGAATACGTAATAGAAGAATTTGTTCTAGTAATTCTGAATTCGAAAGACATGTAAATGAAACGAACCTAAGGTTTATAAAGAGAGGGTATCCTGAAAAATGGATTTATAAAACAAAGGAAAAAATCTTGTCTCTGAATAGATTTGATTAGCTCAAACCTAAATCTGTGCTCCTTATAAGTAGTTTCGAAAAGTTACACAATGAGATATTGCAGCAATGCAACATAGTATTCCCATCAAATAGCACAATTTCAGTTAACAGACATATAGACAATACAACACTAAACCAAAGTGTACATTTTGTAATTACCACCACAGCATTTCACTGGGAGAAACGATACTTTTTAGAGAAGAATATAGACAATTGCATGAGTATCGAACTTAAAAATATATTTAAGTCACTTGAGTTCGTGATTACTTATTGTAAAGACAACGATCTGGAAATGAGTCTAAAATAATTATGAGGGTTAGCTTTCCTGAAAAAATGACTTAATTAAGTAACCAGTAGCAAATAATATACAAATACATACATATTTTATATTTTAAATTGAATAACTTGTGTATTAATTGGTTATATTAATATTAATTTACATTTCAATTTATACTTGATTTTTTAGCCTTATAAAATAAAAAGAAATTAGTCGCTCTAAATTAAATTCTGTGGAAATTCGGTTAGCAATGCAATATTTCTCTTCACAAGCCTTCGACCAGAAACATCAATTTTTTATTCAAGCTATCTCAAAGTCAAAATGAAAAGCCACAAAACAAACAATACTACCTCTGTTCAAACTAATCGAGGCCTAGAAACAAAAGTGAATATGTCCTGATTTAGTACAAGTCAAACAGAAAGTGGAGAACGAGATTCTCTAGCTATCTAAGAGAAACTGAACTTTTTGCATGAAGTATCCTTCAATTTGTCTTCATAACATTTCTTGGATACCAAGTATTTAGCTTAGCATGAAACAGCAGCAATTCAATATTCTGTTGGATTGTTCTGTTTTCAGTATACAAAACTAAAAATCAACATTCCATGAATTTAATGTTTTGTCAACTTGTCCAGTCCAGAAATATTTTTTAATATTATGATAGTCATTTACAAGTTCAAGAGACAAAATGGTAAATTCATGTATGAAATATCATAGCACGGTTTGAAAGATAACTTTTGAATCAGTTTAACATTAAAAAAATCAATTACCAAAATCAATATTAAATCTGTTAATATTTATTATTCAAATTTAGATTTTTTCTGTTTGCTTAAAAAGGCTCACCTGCTAAATATATTTAGAAAATTAGGTCAGCTAGATGGCGCACATAGCTAAAAGTGTATTGCTTTGTATATTTAGAGATATCTGAGCATGGCTTCCCCAAAGGCATTGTAATGCGCAGCCTTCCTTTTCATGCAAATGTGTTACCTGTTATCTTGTGTTCACAACTTAAACTTCGATTAATTTTAATGACGACTCGCTATTTGAATTGTTCAATGCGAGAAATGGAAACCCTCGACTGAAGTAAGAACTATTACATGTTCCGAATAAAGGAAATGGGAATACTTAGATGTAGAGATTCAGAAATGAAAAGGTTTATAGAATGTCTGCAAGTAAATGATATCCTTAATGATTTGGACAAAATTCAAAAATACATAAGTATGCACAAGGCCCATGTGGCAGCATTTTTGAAAGGATATCTAGTCTTCCAGAACACCGTATTCAAGGTTGGAAAGGTTTGTCAATTTATTTCGGATTTTGCAAAGATGTGTACCTTCTGTGTGAAAGGTTTTCGCAAGGTATCCTGCCACTAACTAGTTCTTATTGTCTTGTCAATTAAGTCAAGTCGCATTATTAAACTGCTACATGGAAAACTTAATACCTTTGCAATGCATTTGCTATATTATTGCTCAACAATTTAAGGGTCAAAAATACCAAAATGCAACCATTTCGCAATGACATTATTGTTGAGTTTAACACGTTTTGGTTATTTTTACTTCAGAATATTTGTTATAATTGCATAAATTAAACTAAAATAAGTCAAACCCACAAATTCTTCTGCCTTGTTCATAAGTAACTGTGAACTAATTTAAAATCATATTTAAGTCTGAAATGCAAATCTTGAAATCAGCTTTTAGTCGGTAATTGGAAAAAACTTTTATATCATTGATATAATTTTGTTTAACCTTTGATCGTAGATATCTAGTAAGGGGAATGTAAGACTATTCTTCCAGCTCATTCAGTTTTCTAATTTGAAGTGAAAGTAATACGACATTTATAATGATTTGGTATTAATAACGTGTGTGTCAAATTAAAGAAAATCAATTAGTGAATTAATTTGTAGTTCACTAGTAAAAAACTATCAAGTCAAGTTATGACACTTAATACATCTTGGGAAAAATCATTTGGAGTAAAATTACTTGGATAGTGTTTATGTTTTCACGGAACGAGGACATGATCTCACAAACACCCTGAAGCACGATTTTTTGTGCATTTTAATTCATTACAAATGCACCAAATAATTTGGGGCACTAATTACCCCAATTAGATTTCCTATTTTAAAAGATGAGATGAAATTATTAGGGGATGATCTTGAGTATTGTCAAGTTATGCCAACTTTTGTCAACTTGGTCAGTTATGTAGCATATGAATCTAATCTTGAGTTAAACAGCCAAATAATAATGTAAGTTGTGGTAAAATGATACTCGCATCGGACGAATTCAGCAGTGGTGCATAAATCTTTGCATATTTTAAAGTTTTATGAGTTATGTGGATGTTTTTCATACAAAAAATTCTTATTCGACAAATAAAGTTCTACTTAAACTTTGTCGACTAATAAATTTCGACTAAATATTTGGTCGACTAACTAATCCGTTCCACAAAAACAATCAGCTCAGATCAATCAAGTCTCCACAAGGGTTTTTTATTTGACGGCTTTAGGAAGCAATGCTCGCCCGTCATAAATTCCGGGATCGTTTTTCATTCGACTGTAATCGATTGAAAGCGTTTTAACTATATTTTACCGATTCTGAACAGATACCTGGCTTGTGAAATATGCAGTAAGTAGATTACATGATGCTTGCTGGTAAATGAAAAGGTAAAGTTAATTACGCATGCAAAGTGTTCTTCATAATCAAAACCAATTGTATTAGTATATTTTAATATAAAATCTGCGTTTATCAACCATCATGTTTTCTTACGGTAAAGTATAACAACGAAAATAATAAATCCTGTAGTCCAAAATATCGAAGCCAAAATTCCCGGCCAAACCAATGGATGTCCCGTTCCCACTCCCCTTACGATAACGGATCTCAATGACTGGGTTGGCAAATAAGTTGGCAGAATACTTCCAACGGTTTGTAAGGATTTAGTCATAGCCTCCACGGGCCACAGAACACCGCCATATAATAACAATATATAGCTACAAAATGTACCAATATGCAAGGCGTTTGCTTCGGTGTCCACAATTAGTCCCACCAATAGTCCCCACGTGGAACCAGATAGTCCATTCAATAAACAAATCGAAACGTATAACCCTATTTCGCCGTTAAAAGGAATTGAGAAAACGTAGTAGAGAACAATGTTCCATATAGCTAATTGCGCTATCGTGAGGACTTCTTGTACTATTATATGACTTATAATTACGTTAGAGCAAGAAAGGCCAGCTACTGTTGCTCTACTCAGTGTCCCTTGTCTACGGTCTGTAAATTTCAAATAACAATCCTGATGACTTCAGTGGTGTATTAGTAGCGCATGTACGCTATAAAAATTAATTTATCTATAAATACAAAATTTGTAGAGTAATTACGCTACAAAAATGAGCAAGTATGGTTTCAAATGTGATTTTCGACAATTTTTCATTTTGAAATTATGTAGAAAATTTTCCCCACGGTGGATTTTTTTCAAATGTTTTAACAAAAATTATGATTCATGTGGAACTTTAATATTGCGTCCATTTAAAATACCCAAGGCTAAATGATAATTAAAAACCTCACTTTAAGTGAAAAGCGTGGTTTTTTGGATTTCCTACATTCAAATTTTGCCTAGGTGATTTTGAATGGCCAAAATATTAAAGTTCTATATGATTGACAATTTCCGTAAAAACATTTAAAAAATTCCACCGTGGGCAAAATTTCAAAGTTTAAAATCGTCGAAAATCACATTTTAAGGCTTACTTGCTGATTTTTGTAGCGTAAATACGACACAAACTTTGCATTTATAGATAAAATAATTTTTGTAGCGTATTAATGTTACAAAGAATGTAGCGTAAATACGCTACTTATCCTTCACTGGACTTATTTGATGCAAAATGTATTAGTATTATTATTTTCACATGCAGATAACACTGACCATTAATCAAAAGTAATCCAGATAGGGCGCAGGCAATACCAAATATAGTACTGAAAATAAAGGAGAACACATAAGTCTTAAACAGACACAAGCATCTTACTATTTTTAAGTAATTATATAGTTGGTGCAAAAACTTACAAAAGTAATAATCCTGGCATAACAAATGCTGTGTAGTTATCTTCATTATCTCCGTAAATAGGTTTACGGAACTATTATGCAAAAAAAATTATTAGTAAAATTATGTAAACGTAAATGTATTATGTAAATTTTACTTCTAAAGGGACGTCCGCCAACTTTTCATCAATTGAGCAGGATTTGGCAATCTCCTTCAAAAAATTTGAGTATGAAGTATACATGTTTCTAGTAATGAATAAGCTTGATATATACTCTAAAATTTGAAAAATTTGAAGGCATTAGAAGGCACACACATTTAGAAAAATATGTTACTTTTATATGCAAATTTTTTAAACTTACGAGAATAATCCAAGTGAATTGGAATTTTAGAGCCTATAATTGACTCCTGCATGGCAAATTGCTTTGCTAACAGAAGATCACCGAAACTTTGCGAGAAATTTTTTGGGATTGTCAAATACCCCCAGCTATTGCCCAACTTCACTTGCAAACGGGCTTCTTGTTCGTTACTAAATACAATCTAAAAGAAACAGTTAAGGAACCTTTGTAAAAGATCGAATGGTTGTCAAAAAGCGCACAATTATTCGACACTAAATCACCTAGTCTAATCGCCCCAGCAGCCTCTAGGAGAGTTGCCGAGAGCAGCTCAAACCGGGGGATACTTTACTCGTTGTCAGTGTCAAGTGTATTTAAATAAATATACAGCCATACATAAAAATTGTTACAAAGATGTACAAACATGGGGGAATACAGTAAAGGATAATAACAGCAGTAAATTCAACTTGTTGTTTTAAAGGCAAAATCATTATTTAAATTAATGGAATTTCGAGGAAAAATTGTCATAAGACTGGAGAATCAAAATAGAATTCAAGAACCAATTCAGAGAACATTGTCTTACAAGGTAGCGACTGGTAAGTTTAGGGACGCATTGAAAAATTAGCAGTACAACATAAATCGTGAATCATTAATTTTTGGCAAAACATTGAATTAAAGTAAATAAACAATCTCTTTTTCGCTCCATATAAAGCTATATGTCAATGAAAAACTCATAAGACTCTGAGTAAAGTATCACCGCGCCTTTGTTCCCCTTAGACATTTGGCTAAATACTTCTCAGTAAACAAACCACACTTCAGTGTCGGAACGGTTTTCCCCTTCATAAATGACAATTCTAATGAGTTTTGATTACCAGGTCAACCAGCTTATCCTTTTTCAATTGATTTAAATACCGGCAACTCAAATTTTTCAATTTCATTCCAGAAGAAAGCTGGCAATCAGAAATTATTTCGCTTTCAATATATAATTGATTTTTTGTTGAGTCGCATGCTGATATCCAGTCTCCAACTTCATGATTAATAATCCCAAGTGGTAAACCGATAGGTTTTGATCCTACCGCCCAGAGGGTAAGACTTCCTTGAATAGCAGGCATCAAAACTATCATAATTAGGAAGCTGAAAAAATAAGATATAAAGGTAAACATTGTCACGGACTGCGATTTTTAATCTAAAAACACTTTTCCTTACACAGGATGACGAATAAAGATGATAAAAATGACCCAAGTAAATCCACATGTCCTTTGTAGAGATTGAAGTGTTTTTGAATACTTCAGGTCCGACTTCTTGTTCAAATTTTG
The DNA here is from genome assembly GCA_034695465.1 of Entomobrya nicoleti. NCBI lineage: Eukaryota > Metazoa > Arthropoda > Collembola > Entomobryomorpha > Entomobryidae > Entomobrya > Entomobrya nicoleti. The sequence goes on along the minus strand of JAQFZG010001507.1, from coordinate 3,727 downwards.
GTCGCCATGATAGCCTTTTTCAGTATCACCATAAGGTAATGCACGAAATTCACCTTCAATTTGAACATTTTGTTCGTTCTTCAGTTTCCACGAAGTTTTAAATGTTAACTTTTCACTTTGCTTCAACTCCGCTTCTGCTGTGTCACAGTCTGTAGCACTAATTTTCATTTGATCCAACTTGCAAATCTGCATAACTATTTGTTCAAGCGATTCGCTTTGATAATGATTAATTAATTCATTCGGGCTCTGTTCCACGAGCATACGACCTCTTCTCATTAAGCCAATCTTTAAACATCAAACCGAAATTAAACAATATTTAAATTTGTTTTTTACAATAAATACTAATATATATAATTTAATAACTATGTTTCAAATGATTATTACCATATCAGAATACCGAGCTTCTTCGATATAATGTGTTGTAATAATTATTGTAGTTTCTAATCTACCCACAATCTGATGTAGATAGTCCCAGATACTGAAAAAATTGTAAATAATTAGTGTGTCTTATCACATCCATAAAATGGATTTTTTTTAAATTTGATTTAAGTGTAATATTACTTTTTTCGTAAAACAGGATCCAGACCTACTGTCTAAAATTGACAAAATGTTACCTCAATTTTGCATTATTAAAACAAGCCAACAAGAATAATGAGCAGAAAACTTAAGATTGCATTAAAAAATTTTACCGGCTCGTCCAGAACTAGAAGCTGTGGTGAATGAATTAAGGCCACTGCAAGTGATGCTCGTCGTTTTTGACCACCGCTGTAGTATTAATCATACATAAAGTGCTTTTAACTTGTATTTGTTTTCACGAACTTAAAATTTATTTATTAGCGTACCTTAACGCTCCAATTAACTTAGGTCCGCTATTTGACAAATTAAGTAGCTCACTAAGCACATTCCATTGTTTCCTTATTACTGAATCTGACAAGCCGTAAAGCCTTCCATAAAAAATCAAGGTTTCGATAATTGAAAGTTGGTTGTACAGTGCAAGTTCCTAAAAAGTATAAATATTAGAAAAACAATTATTATGTCTTAGCAGAAAATTGTATCTACTCATAAAAATGTTGCATTGATTTATACCTGTGGCATGTATCCCAAAACTCTACCAGGAATTCCACTTTCTTTTGATCCTGGTTCTCTGCCAAACACCAATACCTGACCGGAGTCCCATTTCCTTAGACCAACAATGCATGAAAGTACAGTGGTTTTGCCACAGCCACTTGCTCCCAGAAATCCGTATCTGCAAACAAACGTGATAATATTATTTTGATAGTTTAGGTTTTTAAATAAATTAAAAACAAGACCGAACATAATTTTTTTTTTTTTTTACAAACATTGAGCCTTTTCTGACGCGCATACAGAACTTATTTAAAACCAGTTTTTTGCCATTTTCGTTGTTGCCATAATGTTTACATAAATCTTTTAGGCACACAGCAGTTTGATAGCTCGCTGAATAATTGATTTCCGAAATGTCACTGGACTGCATATTTATTTATTTTTAACAGAACTGAACTTATCATTCCCAGAACAAAAGTTAAACTACATCGACTTTTAGTTCTACACCGAACTATAGTCAACGACCAGAGCTTTATACGTTAGCAACGTGTATCCTAATAATGATGTTGGATAGACTTCCGCGTTAAAAATGTACTTAAAGTGAATATGGTAGATTAGATTCTCTACTGAGAATACTGGGGAACTTATTTTGTAAGCAGACCAGAAGTATCATGTGCTTGAAATATGTTTTTTTAAACTTTGATAGGGTTCTGTGAGAAACAAGTACACACAAAGCTGCCATCTTAGCTTGGTGCTGGCGCTAAGAGCAAAAACGTTATAAAACCCAAAAAAGTCCGAATACTGAAACGACGTTGAGAAAGGAACTGAAACTTGACATGTACATTAGATACTTCAATGTGTATCTCTATGCGGAAAACGTTTAAGTTTACTATCGAAAAATGAAAACAAATAATAATATCTTAAAAGGGGAATTATTTTTCGCACAAACAAACTGTGATATTTTCACTCTTTTTCTTTTGACTGTAGTTTTCATAGAATATGGACCTGTCATTTGCTTACAGTTTTTTAATTGTAATTTGTAAATGATATTTTGAAGTCTGCAATAAATCTGAATATAAATATTTTTTCAAAACTTTGTTGCATATCAAAAAAGTTTTCTTGTACTTGTGCCAAATGCAATTTGTGCACTCTGTTTATGGAACCAAACCCAATACTCAATGATGAATCCATTTCGGAGATATATTATATGTATAGTTTAATGATGTTGCTAAAATAGAAGTTGACCCAAAGCGGCATATCGTGCTCTGTAGTCAAAAACTTTAAAGTTGTGTAACTCCACGTTGGATTACCATTGAAAACCAAGGTTTGGGGAATATTTATCGTATATTAGTACCCTACTACAGCTAAAATATCAAGCAATTCTGAGGGGTCCTCATCAAGCCTTCTAATACACAAAATCGTAATCTCATTTCCCACTCAAAATATTTGAATGTAAGTCATGTGACTAGCAGTCTGGTCAAAGGTCGGCAGTTGATTGGCTATCAGGTTCTGCAGTTCTTTTGGGATACAAGAATTCAAATATTTTGGGTGGGAAATGAGATAACGATTTTGTGTATTAGAAGGCTTGGTCCTCATGACAAGCTTCCTCCGTTAGCTTTGTGTCTTTATTACGGAGCTGAAAGCGAAGCTCAGTGGAGGATTATTACGGAGCTGGAAGCAAAGCTCAGCGGAGTATTGACTTGATCGTGTTTGTCTGTCCGTCTGTCTGTAAGCACGATAACTCAAAAACGCGTTGACCGATTTCGCTCAAACTTGGCATGTAGGTCACTATGGTTAAGGGCAAGAACCCTATTGAGTTTTAGCCCCCTAGATAAAACCCCAAGGTCAAAGTCGAAAGTTTTCATATTGTTCATATTCTACATTTGGATTGCGCAATCGAAAGCTCTGGTCGAGTAGTTCACGAATCATGTGTCACTTGGGGTCACAGTGACCTTGATGGGTCAGAAATCGGGGTCAAAGGTTGCCATGTCAAACATGTCATGTGACATATCATTCGAAAGCATTTTTCTTTGGCAACAACAATGTTAATCATTATCATGTGTCGCATTAATTCAGCTCCGTCGTTACGATCGCTATTACAGCGGGTTTATTTTTGTCGTGTTAGTCTGTCTGTCCGTCTGCCTGTCTGTCTGTAAGCACGATAACTCAAAAATGCGTTGACCGATTTAACTCAAATTTGGCATGTGGGTTACTATGGTCAAGGGCAAGAACCCTATTCATTTTCAGACGCCTAGGTCAACTCCCATGGTCAAAGGTCAAAATCTTATGTTTTAAACTTGTACGTAGTGTATATTTAAATGGCGCAATCGAAAGCTCAATTAGATCACGCATCAAATGTCACTTGGGGCCACAGTGACCTTGATGGGTCAGAAATTGGGGTCAAAGGTCGCAATGTCAAAGACATGTCATTCGAAAGCAATTTTCATTGACAACAACTATTTTAATCATTATCATGTATCAAATCGTTTCAGCTCCGTCGTTATGATCGCTTTTACAGCGGGTGTATTCTAATTTTCGTTTATGTATTAATAAAATCGAACTAATCTAAATTTATAATCTAAGAACATAGAGACAAGTCGAGCTGTTCTGGGACAATTTTTTTCTCACTACATACTTCTACTTAAGTAGTGGCAGTATGGACGGT